>VOMN01007117.1:0-138285 GCA_014899125.1 Orchestia grillus | reverse complement strand
CGATGATTTTCTCCTAAACAGTTAAATTGGGAGCTAAATTTTTGACACTTTCCGAGTCAAAAGCTTGCGTTCATGGTGGGGCATGGAGTGAATTTTTTTTAAATAAAGACCTGTTTATCTATTTGAAAAGGGTGATGTTCAAAGTCTTTAGAATTTCACAACGCGTTCGGGCAAAATATTTCATTTGTCAGTGTTTAATTTCGTAGTTAAGAGGAATACAATTTTCAAAAATTCTTTAAGCCCTGAATTGGAGATAATATGCGCACGTGGGAACCAGTATATTCATATTTCTGTCGTTTGCTAAAGCCTTTCACCTTCATATTGCACATATTTCTGAAGAGAACAAACAAAAGTTTTCAATACGACGAAATACTGTCTACAACTCCCACACTCCGACCCAGGCCTACGCCCCCCGTTCCTCGAATCCTGTACAGAAATCTGCGTCACAAGATTTGTTGAACAAGAAACTTACATCCGTTTTCTGCTGAGTGAAATGACAGAAAACTGATGGAGTTCTTATAGAGCTGCCGGCCTATCGGCTCACGAGATGTCCAATTGGCACAACTGCATGTATTGGCTGCGTCGCTTCATCACCCACCGCTGAATGGGACGGGCAAAATACGGGACTTTTGTCACTGGAAGCGACCAACCAATTTCTCCGTCACACTCGGGCCCGCAAAAAAGTCGAGGCAGGATCTGCTGTGGATTAGATTCCCTCGCGAAGACCTCCGTGCAACTGCCGAAAGACAAGACGTCGGGGCATGACGGGCGATAGAAAGGAACGCGATCCACAACCGGAAATATCGCTGCGTGTTGGAGAAAAGCGACATCGAATTTGAGTTCTTTCACGAGCGTTTTGAGAAATAGAACGTTCAAAAATGAAGTAGGAATGAATTTGGAGCGTCGCAAGTTCATTAAATCTGATTGCGTCAACAAAATTCTTTTAAGTTTTTTCTGTTTTGTGTCAAAATTTAATGAAACTATTATGCCCAATTTTTAATTATATATTCATTTCAATAACGTGACGTATTGACGTTACCTGATAGCGTTCCGAGTAGCAGTCCAAAGGCAGATATTCGGAGGACATTCCTCGAAAGATATTAAAGAAATGGATACACAAATTATTTTATTTTCATCTTTGAATCTCAGATACCATTTTACTCTTATTTTCTATTGGAAACAATCAGAGCGTCATTTGCCGTCGTCTCAATGTTATTTTACAGTCACAAATAACCGCGCCAATGTATCGAAATTTAATGAAACTTAAGATGTGAATAAATAACTTTACATAGGACCACGCTAATTTTAAAGCAGTGGAAAGAATTTTGTTAAAACTTTCAGAGTCGTTTTGAAATTTCATGCGAAAAAATATCAAAAACGCAGAAATTATGCTACGCTCAAACTTGCCTTCGTAAATTTCGCAGCGCCGAGGAAACGGTACCTCCAAACTGGCTCCATGTCTCTCTTTTTTCTACTCGCCATCAAAAAATGAGCAGTTTTTCCGCTGCAGGCGAAAGCTGCGCGGTATTTGTACTGCAGTCAGTACAGCTGGAAGATACGTGGTATTCTCGGTATTCGTACTGCAGTCAGTACAGCTGGAAGACACGTGGTATCGGAGGAAATTTAGGCACACGGGCCTTGATTATATCCTAGGCTGGAGTCAAAGCTACACTCCCAGTCGGAAGTCTTAAAACATCAATCAACAATCATTAGAATTGGCAAGACTGATGCTTGCATCACAACGTTAAAATTCAGTATCAATCCATTCATGAGCGTATTTCATAGACCTTAGAATGAACTAAAATTTCTGGATGAAAACCTGGAATCATGTGTGTTTTTCACAGTTACCTTGTAGGAGGATAAATGCTGGGACACATTCGTAGTCTCTGTGATACTCAGTTGTGATGTAGCTCTCTATGCTTCCTCAGGAGCCAACACGCTTTGTCCATTTGCTCTCACGTAAACTCTACGGGTTCTTTCAGAAGCATTTAAACTGCCACCGCTATCCCAGTCGGCAAAGTTCTCACATTTGAGAACCCAAGAAGAAGAGCCTCCTCGCGCCAAAGAGCAGGTATAAAACTAGGAAATAAATTTTTGGAAATGAAGCTATTTTCAGGCAGTTGGAGCCATTAAAGATGAATACGGCTCACTTGATTTTAGTGATGAAATTTTTAATGAGAACATTTGTGTTAATTTCTTACCTTCATGAAGCAAAAGTTGGTGCAACAATGACGCACATCAAAGTTTGAAGAAATGCAATCAAGAACTTCCAACTCGAAAAACGTTCTGTAGCTAACTATTTTAATTTTTTACACACCTCTCATTGAGATTTACTCGCCACAAACACGTATTGACCATGAGCGAAAGGTCCCAGGCTTTTGAAGATACATAACGCGATGGTGGTTGATAATTTTTTTTTGTTGGATTACTATAATTAAAGAGACGCTCTGCAAATCTGCATACATGATTTACTTGTTTTGAGACAAAGGGCAAAATTTCCAAGTTCACATTTCAATCGGTGCGAAGATTCCGGTTTTTAAAAAAAAAAACATCTTCTCATAGTTCTGGTGCAAAATTTTGTATTTTACGTTCATGAAGAAAAGTACTTCGCTGCTTTTCCTTTAGGCAGCTTATAAATTGACGGCAATGTACGTCAGTAAAAACCTAAAATCACGGCGGCATTTAGAACTGTACACACGAATGTTCACCATACAGTAGTGAACAAAATACAGGGCGGACCATAAGTTTGCGAGCTCAGGAAAAATAAGCATTTGATGTTGGACAACCGATTTTCTTCTTAAAATTGGCTCCTTATTATAACCATTGCTTCGATAATGCATTTACGTGTTTTCCATGGTTGACCGTTGATGAATACGCATTAGTGAAATTGAAATTATGCTTGTTAAGGCGCTGATCAGTTCCTTCAGCTGATCAGTGTCTCTTATCGTTTCCTTTATGTATCTTTAAATAAATTTACCTATTGAACTAATACATAATTTATTGCTTTTTCTTCAAACACATCTTTTAGGGTATATGCAATATAAGAAATATATTTGATACGTTTCCGACGTATGAGGCATTTAGCTAACACCGCATTTATCAAATGTGATATCAGGTGCCCTAAAGAGTTGGTGGAATCTTTGAATTTCTAAGCAATGTAATAAAGTCAGGAAATACTCAGAATAAAATTCATAGCATAGTTTTCACTTATATCTTACATTTTACACTAACAACAAGGTAAATGTAAATATTTGCTTTTGTTAGTCATTCTTGATTGTTGATAATGGAAGACCAAATAAAGCGAGTACACCCTACTCCAATGCCTTGCAAAAGCATCGCTTTCATTCGGAACAAAGAACAACTCCGTTTTTGTTCATGACACATAGAAAAAAGTTATCACCTTTGGGCGGAAATTCATAATATCCCGTCCTTTGAATTCTCCTGTCATGGCTCGTGCGGAGTGCGATTTTCTTTTATTTTTGAGCAGTTTCTTGAACAAAAAAAAAGTGCATATAAGGAAGTAATTGATCTGAAGCTTAAGAAGTTTTCCCGTCATAGACTAAAAAGTTTAAAAAACGAGATGTATTTAAACTTGACATTTATGAGGGTAATGATCTTATATATGAGTGAAAACTATAAAATAATCATGTTTGTTTCGTCTGTTTCCTAACAGTTCTTCATAATTTAACTACTGTACAAAGATTTTCACACCGTACTCAGACATAACGATTTATGGGATGTATTGTAGCTTAAACGAGATTCCCTCTCATTATGGCGTGAGAAATTCCAGAAACATAAGAAATGATTACTTCATTTGTAGAATCAATAAGTCCTCCAGACATATCTCGATGCTCCAGCGACATGCAGCAGTCAGCTGGCTGATACGGAGATACAAATCACTCATCCAGCAACACACCTCACAGTCAGCTGGCTGATACAGAGATACAAATCACTGTTCCAGCGACATGCTCGCCAGTCAGCTGGCTGATACAGAGAGTCAGCCGATTTTCTCCCAGAATACGGCTGTCTATCAACACAACGCATCGAGAATGTTTGTACTTTAAATCCAGTCACAATAGACAGATTTTTCTCAAATTTTCCTTTATTCACAGAGGTAGTGATTCATACAAACTCTCATAGTAAAAGGTAGGTTAGTTCTTCGCCGGCAATGTAGTATAAATTTAGCGCAGTGTTTCTGTTATGGGTTGACCAATTAATTAAGTAAGTAAAGTTTTTTGTTGGTATTCTCTGTTATTGCTATTTTGTTACTCTAGAACTGGTGTATAAATTGAAGTGTAGATTGAGGAATACGATGAGCATTTGCTAGTATAAATTTTTAACTTCAGGACTGCAAAATGCTTTAATTTTATACGTGGATCACTTAAGTGGCAAAATTACTTTGAAGAACCGGAAGGGAATTATTTAGGAAAAATAACTTTCCGATGAATTCAAGTTCAAATTTTTACTGGTCGAATTAATCAATCCTAATAATTCAACACATCGAGACGTAAATAAGGAAAGCATCGATGACATGAAACTTATTTGTTTGTGAACACGAAATTAAGAAAGAATAATTTTAAAATGATTTAATTGTCATACATTTGACTATAATGGTTTGAACACGTAAAGAGCTCATGTTGGAGTTCAGCTATTTCTTTTCGGGAAAGAAATATTCTCATCTTAACAAATTAGGAATCTATGCTCACTTAAGTAGATTTGACGCTTAACTTCAGAAATTATCTTTTTAGCGTGTTATAAAAAATTGCTGAGGAGATCAAAAATTATAACAAATACATCCAAGAAGGCATGACTTGGAAAGATAATGTAAAATTATTTTTCAACTTCACTCTTAGGTGTAAAATGTTCGAGATCGGTTAGACTTTCCATTTTGAATTCAGTGTCGTAGATGTTGATGAGGCTTGGACCAATCGGACGTCGTTTTTATAACAATGTCCAAAATTCCATGCCGTTTCATGCCTAATTCTCGAAAGGGTGATATAATCACTAATTAAACTGTTGTTGAATTCTGTTTCTATAGTCAGAAGAATTGCTAACACTTTTTCGCTGCAAATTACAATATCTTGCTTATTCGTTGTTTTTTTCACTCTATTATATGGAGTCAGAAGTATCATGCAATAAAATTTTCACTAGGATATTCTTACCCCATTATTCGAACATTGAAGCATTTCCGACTACAACGTGTCACCAACGGTGCACCAACATGCGATACTCGGTTTGTTTTCTTCTGCAATCTTTAACCCATTAATGCTGAGGGGCAAATATTTTTACCTACATAGTTAGTTAATGTTACATTGGGGTTAATTACATATACTTTAACAGGCTTGAACTCACTTTTGAACATCTGGTACCGAATGTGACCCGTAAGGCACCAGCTGGAGTTTTTCCATTCATGTTTTTATGCATACATTCGTTCAAACACGTGAACACCAAACGACGAAGGAGGTTAATTTTTAACGAGAAATAAATTCCAGCGTGAATGACGCAAATTAAAAAATTCAACACTGACTAGTGAGGGAAAATTTTGAAAATTATGAAGATAACATATTATACAATACAATGAGGAAATTATGAAGATAACAAATTATACAATACAATGAAGATATTTTGAAAGTATGTATTTACATACTTACACCGCTTATCTTTAAGAAAGATAAACTTCAGTTTTGTGTAGTTTCTAACATCTGAGAAGAAAAGGTTAGTAAGATTATTAAATGATGTGTCTTAGCTTCATAATTGGGAAAATACGTCGAAATCTGTGTAAACGTCACAGTATGTGATCAACATCTTTTTGTGTGACAATTCAAAAATTATTTCAAATTAGATCATCATTCGACGATTGAAATACTGATGCCAACCAATATTGTTGGTTATATTTCCAACGTTACATTATAAACGAAATAAACATATTTAATTAATTGTATTTTTTTCAACGTCATCCATGAATTAAAACACTTCGTCCTAGGCAATTATCCACCAAAAGTTAAAGTTCTACTTAAAAGTGACTGTGTGAGCTAAATGAATTGATTGAAAGTGATCGCACTGCGATAACTCCGCACAAACTCATATTTCCTGCTTAGCTATCTCCCTTGAAGCAAATGCCAATTAATCTGTTATCCAGTGTCGAATATATGAAGAAGGCAATTAGGGAAGATGCTCCGTTATGGACTAACTCGACACAATCACTGAGGACGCTGATTGGCTGACCCGAACTGATCTCAGTTCGACAAACATCACCAACAAATTCAGCGCCGCTCAGTTAGCTGTGCTATTTGAGGAGTAAATCTAATGAACTATAGGTAGCAAACATTCATCAACCCAAATATTTATTGCTCTTATTTGAAACTCTTAAATTTTTACGAATGCATAGGAAGAAATTTAATTACTGAACCCCTTGACGCTATGCAGACCTATAAATAGTGAAGATTAAGAGGGTCTTGACTCCATCGATTTCATCATCCAATATTTATGCTGCATGAAATATTTACAATAGAACAACTCTGGAATTTGCCTCGCAAATACGCCCCTCGGTTTCTGCCCATATGCAGCCTGGCTTTGATGATCTGAGGGCAACAGGCCCGCAGGAGCACGCCTGTTGCAGGGCTCTGACTGGCGGAGCAGCTAATGTCCAGACCCAACAATTCCTTCCATCGACTGGACTTTCATGCCGGACGCTGGAAAATTGGGATTTCATTTCAGACCAAAGAACGTTGTTTGCTCCGCCACACAAGTACTGACAAAGACTAACGACGAAGCTGACTAGACGTGACGTAATCTATACTTTATAATGAAGAGCGAATTTTATATGATTGCTTGTTGGTGTTTTCTGTGTGAATCATTCATTTATACGCTGAAGTAACTAGATAGGAGAAAATTCACGGGGATAGATTTTTAGAAACGTATTCCTAATCAGTGAGAGACTATTACGTATGTCAGAGAAGGCAGGTTAAATAAACATCAATATTTCACATGCAATCTTCTGTCGTTCTGGACTGCAGGGGAAAACTAATATTTAATAAGGAAGTGTTATATCATCGGAAAGTCGGAATTCTTTATCATAATGATTATTATTTTCCAAAAATAGCCCAAATCATCAAATCTGACCAAACAGTGGAACACGTAGCACCACCTTGTCTCATATACTGTATGAGACAACTTCAGTTCGATCGTAGTGAAATATTTTCTCGACAACAGGTTCGTACAGCGCGTTTCTGCCAGCGCAGCAGCCCGGTGTTCATCTCGCAACTTAAGAAGCAGAGCTCACCAAAGTTCTGATTCAATTTGTGAGTAAATTGAAACGTCAAGAAGTGCAGCAGCAGCCCTGCGGTGCGCCTGGCAAACGCCGTGCTGTCTAGGTTACCAGCCGTCCCCAGAAGGAGCGTGTGGAGGGATCAGGAGACCTGGTTGCACCGCGCCGAAATTCAACACTTTTCCTTTACGCACCATAACAAAAAAAGTTGATGTCAGGTGAAGAATTGATGTTGGATTTTATTCTTAGCATAACGCTTTTATTCTTTGTGTTGTAAACTGATCTAAATTAAATAAAAATGGCGTGTAATGATACTTTTCTTCTTTTAAGAGATTTTTGGAACTCTATTTCATTCTGCCTTAAGGGACATATTATATTTCATACAAAGTTCCCCGGAAATAAGAGTAATATTCGTTTTTAAATTGGAAAAACGCGGTTATTCATCGAACTAGAATAAGCTATAAATTTTAACAACAAAGCGATATTAATTCCTTCATAGCAAGTAACCAAAGAGTATTATCCTGAGCACGAAACCGCACAAGTGTCTTCGTTAAGTTTAAACTTTACATCTATATATTTATTTATATATATATATATAGTTAACTTCACAAAATGATGAAAATGTAATCACCATCCAACAAAAATTGAATTACTTCTGAAAATCGACTTTATTCGAAACATTTCTTCTACATCCATCAGTGAAGGTAAAGTAAAAAATTACCTTAATCTATAAAATTATAGATTTAGTTAATCAATAACGATTGTGACAGGGTCTCCGTGCTCGTGGTTAGCCACCCCTTCCATGAGGAGGGAGAATGCTCTGGCCTATAGATAAATAGATAGATAGATAAATTTCTACAAATAGAGATAAGGGTATTGATTTTGAGCTAAATTGCAGGGAGCGTTCATTGATTATCTCACAGTCAAAAAGTGTCTACATGCAATGAAAGCTGAGCCGAAACAATGGCCATCTCATGGTGCAATAACTGAAGATAGAGTTGGAACTTGACACCAATAATACCAGAGGTTCTAGAACACGAATGAAATATGAATGAGAAACATTTAATGACATTTCATCATATTAATGAGGGTGAGCGAGTTGGAATGGCAGTTATGAAGCGTAACCAACAGTGGTTGCAAATTTTATGTCTGCATTAAATAAAAAGAGAAAAAAAGAAAGAAATAAATGAATGTTATAAAATAGACAATTCCAAGCTAGAATTGCTTGGAACACGAAAGAAGTACAATAAAAGACGACCTCAGGACCGAGCTTTCTGAACCATCGTTTCTTTGTTAAGAAACGCTGTAGATGCGAAATATATCAGCGAAAAATGAAAGATCATATTTTTTTAATATTGAAGCAATAATTGATAAGCCCCGTTAGATTTTCTACACTGATAACGATACTCGCCTTAAATGTTGATCATATTTGTTCAAATATTTTCCCGTGTATCTCTGCAGGAGAATTTAAGATCGAGCCCCAGATTGCAGCTCTAAAGTGTTGCCCGCACGCGCTCTCCTCATTATAAGGCCGTCAGTTTCAAGATTACCAGCAATATTCTCCGCTTTAATTGCAAATTCATTCGTCTCAGATAGGAAATTGATTTTAGAGATAACGCCCAGCAAATTGCTTGTCTAGTGCAGAAGAGCTTCTCTGTAAGATTCCTGGGGCGAAATGACGTCATTGTAAGACAGATATTCTAAGTCTTATTTTCTGGCCTCTAGTTTCTTCTGCCCCATGAAATTTATAACTTAAAACTCACATGCAAACACATGCAAACCCTTGCAAACCCATACAAACCCATGCAAACACATGCAAACAAATGCAAACACATACAAACCACTGCAAACACAAGCAACTCGTGCAAACCAATACAAACCACTGCAAACACAAGCAACTCGTGCAAACCAATGCAAACACATACGAACTCATGCAATCACATGCGAACCAAGAAAAAGACGTGCAGAGAAGTACAAAGATTTGCATCATTCAATTACGACTCACCAGAACCACCAACACAAACAACGTCAGATGACGAAGTGGTGCGTTTGAACGAATTTCTATCATTGTTCACATCCTTTCTATGCGACTGTTTGATCACTATTGATTGGTCTGAAATTTGTGAATATTAATCCCTTGTAAATTATATGTAATAGCGAGAGATAAAAACATAAACCATGTCAGATTTTCGAACATAAGAAAAATCAATGGAAAAAAAGACGCCAAGCTCACCCATAGAGTACCAAAAATCAGGTGCGATCAAATTACAATTCAGGGTCCGGGAAAACTGACTTTCGACTCCAGTGTTGGATGCCGAACGACGGTAAAATTGCATTAGAAAGCAGAAGGTAGCAACATTAATGAAATGCAAACGCTTTCTGAACTAATAAAAGAGAATGAGGTAACATGAGCATCCAAATACAGTGAAGGGGGAGGGGACGGGGGGAAAGGGGAGGCAGAAGAAGTTTCACACCTGAGGTTTTATTTTTTACTAGTGAATGCGCCCCGCCAAAATTGGCGTGACAATTGATGTTAATTTCTTGAGGTGCCCTACTATTTACAGTAAATCTGATGTGAAACAATGTTATTTTCAGTATCACTGAAACGGACTGCCTCACCTGACATTCTCGCTATTAGTTAAGGGAATACAAACCTGGGAATTTTCTCCTACTCAAATTCTTCCGAGCGTGCCAGAGAGACGGACGGAAGGACGAACCAAGCAAGGACACTGGGCTATTATAATACAGTGGAATTCAACCGACACGTTGCTGTGTTGTCGTGGGTTCAGGAGGTCCCTCTCGGAGGACCGGGTTCGTGTTTTCACAGCCGCGCTCAGGGAATTTGTTTAACGAGTCTGGGTACTTTTGGCGGGTGAGCGAGAAGGTCCTCATAAATTTTGGAGGGATTTATTTAAAAGGACAACACGAAAAATTTCTTTACGGTTAAAATCGGCCGTGAGCATTTACTCACGACGGGAATTAAGTTACAAGGTATGCAGCTCTGGGTGATAAAAACGGCTATATAAGGGGGAGCCTGCGGTGATGGCGACTCAGATCTTAATGTCCAAGTCTCAACACGTTATCTAGCCACTAACTTCCCAAACGAGACTAACCGAACTGCTTACCAAAACTAATAATGATCTCGTCTGTTAGTTGATCTCGTGGTAGGGTAATGATCGTGATCGTCGTAATGATCTCGTGGTCGGGATATCGCTGACATATGTATGCACTCCGATGAAGTGCAGGTGTTCGTGGGGACCAAGGAAGCAAGAGCGTCTCAGGCCAATGCTAAGGCTCACCGGACGCAACATCTAGTTTACCGATAGTTGTAGTATTCCCTTAGAATTTAAACTTTATTATGCAGAATGAAAATATTAAGCAAATTTCTCTTTTTACAAGTGTATGGTCTCATATACACACAAAACATGTATGGCACAGAGCAAAGCATTCAACCAAAATAGTTCCCTAAGTTTAATATTGTATTTAGTCGCGCAACTGTTGGCACTGCTCAGGGAAAGTTTTCACACGATGATTAAACGCAGCGTACGCTAGCTTGTGGTGGTATATGAGCACATTCTTAAACTGTTATTTTCTTCAGTTCTTCAAGATTCATCGAACTTAACAGATAAGCCTTGTTCTTCAGTGTTCCCCAAAGATGTACTAGAAAATTGAGGTCGTGGGATTGGCTTTGCCAATCCAAGTGTGTCCAAGATTGGCTCGTAGTAAGTTCAGATTTTGCTCTGCATAACCATTCAGATGTAAACTTTGCCCTGTTTGTAGGGTCGTTATCTTGTTGGAACGTCCATTTAAGTTTTTGGAATAGATGCTTCGCGTTTGGAATGAGACTTTTCCCCAATATTTAAAGGTACATGGTTCCATTCATCATCCCATCAAAGACATTTAGCGCACCAGTGACGTGTGCTATGAAACAAGCCCAAACCATTATACTGCCACCCCTGCGCTTCACAGTGGGGATGGAATCACATTATTCAAAGGAGACTCCTTACTTTATTCACATATGACGATCGGAGTTACAATCGAACAATTCAACCTTAGTTTCATCACACCAAATAACAGTCTTCCAAAATGCACGTCATTTTTTCAAGTGTTCTTTTACAAAGCTTAGACGACTTGCAACGTGTTTTTTACGCACCACAGACGTGTCACGTGTGTCACGGGAGCACTGCATGAGGGAGCGGCACCAGCACGTCTCAGTTGAGCTCCTCAGAGTGTGACTGTTAGGAGCCTTACGAGGTGTGGAACATTCGGTTTCATTACTGTGAGGCTCTTTATTAATGAAACCGAATATTAATGAAACCGAAAGTAAGGAGTCTCCTCTGAATAATGCTTCCCCAGTTTCTTAATATTCCTTATCAAAAGTCGGCGAGGCAGAAGATTAATCTTATGTGAAGCACCTGACCTTGATAGGTTAACAGTTTAACCATATTCTTTAAACTTAGTAATAATTTTAAATGAACCGATGATAGAACATGGTACGTTAATCACTGTAGAAATCATTCTGTACGATATTACTTCAGAATAGAGCCGAATATTTGTTTCTGCACGTATTTTGAGACTTCTTTGACTTTCGGCATGAAGTCATCCAGGTGACTTTATTCTACAACGGCTCATCAGCTAATCCATGCGGATCCAAGTTGATTTTTTCTCGAAGCGTCTAGAATGTTCTACAACTAATCCAGTTACAGTGTGAGTTGTTTCAGAAAAAAAGTTGAATTATTTTTGTCACGTGCGATACATGATTTTAGCGTATATGAAACCGTTAACTTTTAAAGTTCCATACTTTGTATTGCAATTTCACTTTGTTGACTATAGTTTATTGAAGTTTTAAAGTATGTTGCTTTGTTAGACATCAAATAGAAAATGAATTTGAATGTGAACAATTACTCGTGTCCCCTTCAGTAGATTACAACTTTTGTCTGCGAAGGCAGACCGCCAGCCCCGTGTGTCCTAGAGGCAGGCCGCCAGCCCCGTGTGTCCAAGAGGCAGGCCGCCAGCCCCGTGTGTCCTGGAGGCAGGCCGCCAGCCCCGTGTGTTCTGGAGGCAGGCTGCCAGCCCCGTGTGTTCTGGAGGCAGGCTGCCAGCCCCGTGTGTTCTGGATGAAAGACAAATTTTCCACATGTGAGACTGTGCGTCATGATCCAAATGACTGGAGTTGGATACGACGAGGAAAGAAGATGTCAACAAACGAACCTCAGCCTTCAGACTACAAGAATCCACACCTGCGGGGGGCTTGGACTGACAGAATTTTTTTAGCGATAAACAAAATCGCGTAAAGCAAAACTCTAATTGATATTCATTTTTGTCTATTTCTCGAAATGGTAACGCTGTTCGCACTGATGTTAGTAGTGAAAAAATTAGTTGAAAATACTTCTAGTTGTTAAGTTACTGACAGAGCGGGTCAAAATCGATTTACTTCAGCCTAAACCGTTTTATCGACCAAGTAACCGTGAAGGGCGACAAACCATCTAATGTGACGGTATCAACGGTCAATCTTTTACTTTTAGTCCCAAAATCCCTTCATAGGCCATCAAGAGAGTAATGAAGAGTTTGAGAAAGTGAACAGAGAAGAATAAAAACGCCATCAGGAGTTCGCGACAAGTAGAGCAATCACCATTTCAACTTTACTTTGAATGGATCTGTCAGAAGAAATCCAAGTCGATCCGTGACGTCATCAGACAAAGAAGTTTAGCACTGTCCCAACAGTGCAGAGGAAAAAACGTCAAATTAATACTGCCAGTGAAATGCAACGAGCAGGACTGTACGTAACTTGGGCGACAGTCGAAGGAACTTGTTACTCGCGGTAAGAAGTGGGTTATTGGAGAAGGTGAAGCTCATATGGAATAAGGAGAAAGTGGTCATAAAGTAATTCTTGTAATTTATATGAAGAATTTCACCCAGGACATAAACAGAAGCAAACGCATGGTAGTTTGAAATCCTGTCTACGTAGGCTCATTGTATCTCCTATTACGATTTCCCCAGAGATTTTGAAATGTAATTCCATATTTTTCTTGTTAATAGTAGAATCCAATAGTATGGAAAAACTACGTAAGTTCTGCTAAGGTATCAGAGCTCACTTGAGAAAAATCTGATACAAGGGTCGAAAGCTTATTTGAAATTTAAATAAATATCCTGTTACACAAGCTGCTTTTCATTTCTATATTTACTAACACAAGCTATAGGTGAGCGTCACACATAAGTATGTTGGCGGTAGATGTCCTGATTGAAAGACGTCACATTTCGATTGATCTCAGTTCGTCGTTGACGAAACCTTCCAAACATTGAACATACAGTACTGAGACCACTATAACGCTTCCTATGTGCCTTTAATTTGTGTCCAAGTAAATTAAAATTGCAATTTTTCAAGGTAGGCTAAAATTTAAGAGCTACATTGATTGTTTTCACACAAAAAATATTACAGCTATATTTAGTCACGATAGCTACATGTTTTTCTATCATTCATTTTATGTAATTTGTGTTTCCCAATTATTTTTTGTGATCGTAGTATTGTTTTAGTGATGTAGTCATTTCTGGAGGATCAGTGTAGATTATAAGCGCTCAGCACAGATTATTGAAAAAACTCACATTCGTTCAATGATACAGGCACCGTTTCAAAACACAAATATAAATGTGTTTAAAAATGTAATGAATTTAACTTTTACAGAAATGAGAGTGAATTTCTATCAAGAGTCCTCATTTACATATCTTCACTTGTTTCTACGTCACTTTCATTGTTTAAAGTTCATTTTTTGCTAAATGCACCAGAGCTCGTGACGTCATACCACGTAGTAGCATCATCGCAACGCAAAGTTGCAGCTCTGCCTCGATGTCAAAACGTCACCGGCAGAACACTCTGCTCGGAAGTATTTCTACTCCCCGCTGTCAACAAATAAAACACACCAACACGGACCTAACGACGTCACAAACACAGTAAGGGTGAGCAAGTGTTTGCCGAGTGAACACGGTCAGCACGACAAATAAGGAAGAAAGATGCTCAAATTCAAATTACTCTGTAGAAGCTAAGATAAAACATCCGAGTAAATACGCAACTGGAAGACTTGATGAACATTGTTTCACATTGTGTTCGGATGAACGTTGACTAGCCAGAGTTAACTTTTTGGATCGTATTATGCTCTGTATTAGGACTTTGAAGTTGTTTTTCTGTACAATGACTCATTGATGTACTAAAATTTACAGGAATGACGTAAGACACAATGCGGAGTGAAAAGCTTTCCTGGGAACGCGAAAACTTTTCTCTTAACTTACCAGTACAGTTGTGATGAAAAACAGTCGTGGCAGGAAGTGTTCATAAGATGAAAAAATAGTTTGTAATGTCTAGTCGAATTTTTTTTAAAGAGCTTTCAACGCACAAAAGATCCTTGACGTGACCAAAGTTTTCTGTTGGAGTCAAAAGGAGTTCTCTTCGACCTTTGAAAAAATTTGAAATGTTGAAACGACTTCGTAATGCGTCGGCCAACTCGCGTTCTTATAGCGATGATATGCATCAGTGTCATTGTTGCGTCGCCTGAAGCTTTTGTGCTTGTACTGCAATAGAACACGACCTGGCCTCATCGATCCCAACAGGCCACGTGTTCGAACTCTCTAAGTAAAATTTATGCGTAATTTCATAAAAAATATTAAAGCTTTCCGAGGAGCAACAAAGCGCTTGGCTTGTGTGTCGTGATATACGAAGTATTTTTTTAATTCGACCTGTACAAGAATTTGTTATGAAGCCTGCAGTGGTATAATGGTATAGTAATCAAACTTTTCTAATTACAATAAACTGTGCCGAAATTCATGACTTAGATTTGGAGCAGACCTCTTCAAAGAAAAATTATCGATGTTTTGAGAAACTCGAATTAAATTCTTACAACACGAACAAATTCAATAAATTATAAAGTAAATTTTCCAAAGAAACAAAAAAATTAAGTCACAATTCAGATTCTGAATTGCTGAAAGTTTTCGAACTTGATTTCTCTGACAATGCATAGTGAAAGTTCAGAGAGTTCGAAAACTTAGATTTATTTTCTGGGTTAAACGATGGAACACGGAAACAGCTTGTCAAAATGTATAATTTAGCAACTATCATAAAATGTCCGCATCAATAGTAGCATACAATTGGGCGATGGAAGTAATTTCACACATACGATTGCATTTTTTATTCAACATCTAGCTGGTCAAAATTTATAGAACTCAGATAATATAAATTTTTCAAAGTACTATAACAATATTAAATAAAATTTCTCCTTTTACAAGTATATTGTCTCATAGATCCAAAGAGCATATATGGCAGAGGACAAAACATTCAATCAAAACGTTTTCTTCGTTCATATTAAGTTACGAAACCTTTGTTGGCAATTACTGCCCGTATACGGTTTTCGTTTGATGAAATTACGCGTTCACAAGCTTGAGGAGGGAATATGAGCCTATTCTTCAACTCATATTTTCTTCAATTCTTCGTGGTGCATCAGACTTCCCTAAGAAACCTTCTTCTGTGTTTCCCAAACATGTCCGACAAAACAGAAGTCCTAGGATTGGCTTGACCACGTGAGAATAAAGACTTCGTTCTTCATAACGAATCGAAAGTATTGCTTTTGGAATAAGCGCTTCGCGTTTATAATAAGACTTTTTTCATTATTTGACTTTACACGACCCCATCCATCTTCCATCAATGACATGAAGTGCACCAGTGCCCTGTGCTGTGAAATAACCCCAAGCCGTTATGCTGCCAGCATCGTGCTTCATAGTTGTGACGGTATTATGCCATTCAGAGGCAGTTTCTTGTGTTTTCCTCACCTGACGAGCGGAGTTACGACCAAGCAATCCAATCTTGGTTTCATCAGAACGAATAACAGTATTTTAAAATGCGTACTCTTTCTCCAAAGGTTCGTTTGCAAAGCTTAGGCCACTTGACACGGGGTTTTTGCGCATCTTGAGTTTTACAGAGAGTAAAACATTTGATCCCATAACTCTGAAGTTTTCTACTGATGATTTCTCAGCTCACTTCTGCCCCGGAGGCTTCCATATCAGTTGTTAGCTCTTTGTGTGGCATCAGAAGCTTATTTTTGATCTGCCTTATCAAAAGTCGTCGAGCCATAACTCCAATTTTGCGTGGAGCACCTGACCTCGGCAAGCTGACAGTTGAGCCATTATTAATAAACTTACGAATAATTGAGCCAACGGTAGAGTATGGTGCATTAATCTGCGTGGAAACTTTGCTGTGCAATATTCCTAGAGAAATTCATTGAATATTTGCTTCCGTAGATACTCTGAGACTTCTTTGACATTGGGCATGTCGTCCTTCAGGGGACAGTGTGCTACGGCGGCTCATCAATGCCAAGCCGCCTAATTCCACGCCGATCCAAGTTGATTTTTCATATGGAACCTTCTAAGATATCTTACAACTAATTCATATACGATTTTATGGGAAAAATACTATAATTATCGACTGAAAGGTGTGTCACAGAAATAGTTTATTACTTTGGTCACATGCCATGTATGGTTTTAGTGTACATGAAACCGTTAGGATGTGAGCTCCACACTCTGTTTTACAATTTCAATTTGTTTACTAGAATTTGTGTTTTATTGATGTTCCGTTGCTTTGCTAGACTTTTAATAAAAAATGAATTTTAAAGTGAGCTATTACTTTAAAAGTGAGCCAATACTTATGACACTGTTATACAAATATCCTTTTTGTCTATTTTAGAATTGACTTTTCGAAATCTTTGGTTTACTTCACCATAATTATTTGCAACACAAATCTTTTCATAGAAGCTTCCTGCGGTGCCAGAATGACTGCTTGGACAGCGAGGAGCTCGGAATGACTGCTGACGGCCTCTGGGCGCCTAAGATCGGGGACATGTCAGGAAAAATGGGCAGGATGCACACCGAATTCCCGGGATAACTTTCTCGTCAGAACATCTATAATTATCCATAATATAATTTTGGCCGCCCCAACGCTGACTTGTGGTCCCATAGGGGATCAACAATGAGAGGGGGAGGGAGAGAGGGGGTAAAAAAAGTACGACTGCATTAGGTCGCGTTAACGCCCTTTGTAATTAGGGCTAGGAGATTAGTCGATCGATAAATATTTTTTTGGCAACTATAGGGTAAACATTTTTGTTACTATAAAAGAAAAAGTCCACTATTGGAAATCAGAAATGGTAGTGTCATCTTTAAAGTTTTGGGGTAAACATTTCTGCTTCAAATCTGCGTTCATCAATTTTTCTGATAGTATGACAAGATCTTTTTAAATGCAATCAGCGTCGCTTTCTCGCTTTCTAGGGACACTTTTGAATAAAATACTTTACGAAAATGTCGTGGACTCCAGCATTTTAGCAGGAAGTTTGTGTGAAATGCCTGGATGAGTGAGCTGCAGGAAGGCTGTGTGAGATGCCTGGAAGAATGAGCTGCAGGAAGGCTGCGTGAGATGCCTGGAAGAGTGAGCTGCAGGAAGGCTGTGTGAGATGCCTGGAAGAGTGAGCTGCAGGAAGGCTGCGTGAGATGCCTGGAAGAATGTGTACCCCTCACAACAAGAGGACATCACGTGTCAAGGCAGGCTGCAGCAACAGGGCTTTTCCTAAGAAATGTTTTTGTTAAAAAATGTGTGTAAATATACGTCATGAAAACTTCAAAGCTAAATATTATTGTCAGTTAACAGACGTTGATCGTAAGAGAAACCGGTCAGGTTTCGTCCTTGTTGTGAAGAGAAAGTACCGGATGCTTTTGCCAGTTTATTCTGATAACTTTTCCGGATAATTTGAGTGTAATAGAAACTAAAGCACATTTCAAATTCAATGAAACACCTAGACCCGTTTCAAAATAAGTTTTAAGGCCGCAAAATTCATAGTAATTATCAAAACCCGAAACGAGCTCATGTTTGATAAAGCTTAAATTCTCTTTATTCCCCCTGGACAATGTTTTGTACAATATCATTTGTCTTAACTAGTCCCTGAACATTTAAGTCGTCAAGAACACCTACCCTTTTTTCTGACTCAGGCCGGTGTTGTCAGCAAGTTTGTCGTCGGGCGTCCCTAGGAGAACTATGCGGCCATTTTTTCGCGACACAGAAATCTTGCGCCAAATATAATCCCGGAATGTTTGGTGCCTGCCTCATTTCTCGCTCGCTGCGGGTAAGGGGCGTAAAGCAGTCAGAGCGGCCCGGGCGCTTCTCATTAACGAATCATAAGACATCCAGGCTATCTCATTGTCCCTCTCGCAACTATCCGCTTCTGCAGTCCAAACGTCATCTGTGACCTAATAACGAGCGTAATAATAGGGCATAAAAAAAGCGAATATCATATATAATTAGTTTTTCTTTACCGTGCAGGTAAAAAGGAATTAATTTTATGCCTTATAAAGCAGCCTGCATATTAGCTAAGAACCTGCGTGGGGCAACATCTAATAGAAATACAAACGCTGTGATTTTTTAGCGCAATGCTTGTTTACTCCCTGATGAGCCTAACTCTCAGTTCAGGAAACGTTGGTGTAGAGAAAATATTGCAAAAATATACGAAATAAAAATGCGCAATTACAACTGATATTTTGAGATGAGAACTACAGTTTTAAAAAA
Source organism: Orchestia grillus (assembly GCA_014899125.1). Lineage (NCBI taxonomy): Eukaryota > Metazoa > Arthropoda > Malacostraca > Amphipoda > Talitridae > Orchestia > Orchestia grillus. The sequence goes on along the minus strand of VOMN01007117.1, from coordinate 119,428 downwards.
GTTACATTAAAAGAGAGGCTAAATTATCCGAAAAGAAACTTAAGTTCCTTCCTAATATTTTAAGCGCACATCATTGAAAGTTGAATTAATTTTTTGTAAGGAAATTTGTTCATCATATTTTTACCAATTGGAACACACAGACCTCAAAATCATCTTTGAAGATGCAGCTTAGAACGAACTTCAAATCGTTTGACTGAAATCTATTTTGTCAATGAGGAATTTAGAATGGCCTGTTTTCAAATCTTACGTAATGCAAATCTTCAAGGATGGTTGGAAAGTGAATTACAATGATCATTATAAACTTGTTTTATAATTTGTCGCCTTTTTATTACAGGATATTTTTCACATTCACTACTTAGAAATACACGTGAGCATCAAAATCAAAACCCCTAAACTGAATGATGTAGGTTTCAGAACCTATCCCCACGAAAACTGTCACAATAATCGCACCTTGATCCCATTATTCTTGCACTCTAGCCGATGAGTTCCATTCTGAGTTCATGTGAGATAATTCATCCAAACTCCGATTACAATAAAAAAGCCCGGAAAAATGCACAACATTTTGGTCGTGGCTAAGGGAACAACGCGCCATCTTTACAGTCGTCAGCCACTTTGCCTGATGCATCCTACGTAAAAGCTCCCTTAAACGACCCGTTTACGAGCAAAATAACAGAGCATTATGGAACTCCACAACCACTCTCCACAACTAGGATTATTGGCCACAGAGGTACTTTGAATATTACGAATACTGCAGTTACTTGAAATAAAGAAAGCTAATGCTCTCGAGTTTTCTTGACATTCTGGTAAAGCTTAAGTTCAGTTCAGAAGGCTGCTTCGGTTTCCACAATAGGAAAGTAGTCTCAACGAGGTTTTGAAATTCCCTGGGGGACATTAATGAATCCAAATATGGAAATAGTCTTTTCTCGACGATCGCAATAAGCGATAGGTATATTTCAAGACATATATCAGTCGATGAAGCTGGTAAAAAAATTGAATAGAACTACTGTTTTGAAAGTTAATTCAAATAAAATTAATATCTGGGGTTATAGAATTAAAGTATCAAATATTTTTATATGCTGTTAAGTGGGTGTCTTAGAAAACACTCAAGACATAAGATATACAAAGTTTCTCCCAACATTGCATGTCTCATTTAAGTAAAGCCAGGCGAACACCATAAATACAACACCCTGACTGAGGTACAGCCATCTTGAGGCAATTGCACTTAACTAGACTGGGTGACCTAAAACCGGCTTTAAATTAGGTGATTATTTCCGTATGAAAGTGAGGTGTACACTTTTGTGACCCACTCTGTGTTCCCTCCCCGAGAAAAAATAATCTTTTAAAATATGTTAGCACCTAAATTTCCCCTAGAAAACAACATGAAAAATTTAGAAATACTCTTCTATTTGCGTCGCACGCTGTGAGATATTCTAGAACCTAACCAAAAATCTTTGAATTCATAAAAAGAGTTTAAAATCCACTAAAGGGTCTCGCCTATGGTTTGAAAACATGCACTTCGCGTATAAGTTGATGGGGTACTATCTTTTCATCTTAAAAGTCGTGGCTCATCGTTTTCAATTTCCAAAGAAGAAGAAATCATAATTGAAGACCTGTGGTTATTCATTTCTCAAGTTCAATCATGTTGAAGGGGGCTTAAAACTTTTTGTACTAGTACATACATATTATTGAATATAAGGTATACGTCGAATCTGCCACGCCATTTTGGCTCTATGAATGACATAGAATATAAGCATAGCCGCAAAGAAGTGGCAAGATTCAAATTTTGTTGTTAACTATGTATTAATCTACTACTAGATATTAATCAATTAACTAGATACTATTAGATATTAATCAATTAACAAAGGTACGAAAATAATTTCCTCCTATAATTTTGAGTAATTTAACAACCATAATTCAACAAAAGTACCAATGCTACCCAAGAGGACTTTTTAAGAATTTATGGGTTTTTAAGCTATTAGCCACGAACTGAATTACTCTTTTAAACTTTGAACAGTACATGCACAAAAAATGTTTGCTAAACTGCATGAAGATTCAAACCAATTTCGTTCTGCGTCGCAAATTGAAAGGGGAAATAATCTTTACTTATGTTCAATTGGATTAATCTGTCCAAAACGAAAAATTTATGTGGTAAAATTAGCATAAGAGTTTTAATGTTTTATTCGGTTCTTTCTAGTCAATATCAGCCCAATGGATGGAGGCAAGATGTTTAAAAAACTTAGGCTTATTATCTAAATTTTAGCTTCCGGCAAATTGAATTCTAAAGCTAAATTCGCTGGATTTAGGCATGACAATTTTCTACCAAAACGCCAGACACATGGCGACTATTTCCATAGAGTAACTTTTCATGAACATCAGCACGTAGAAACTCCTTCCCATTACCCGGATTCTTACGCCTACATCAGGTGCTTGCCTTCCAATTTTCGTTGAAAGAGGCCGTCGCTAACACGAAAAGGAACGCCTCGTCAAGTCAGTCATGTGCCTTCAACTTTACTGTGATGGCTGTCCCCTCAGAAGAAGTACAAAGCTCCCAGCAATAAAAGTTTATGCACCACATTGCGAGATTAACAGCTTGAGTGCATTGCCTCTTTGAAGTTACGAGTTTACACTTTCAACGTTGAAACGATCTCTAGTTTCTCTATGGAAATAACAAACGTCACATTGAGATCAAATGACTGAACTGGATTGGAGTGGTGCGAATAAATTGGTCGCTTGACTCGACTGCGTGAGATCTGAGATTCCTGTTCTCTGAAGACGGCTGCAGTCGCTGGAAAGTAACAGGGTCGTTATGAGAGCAGCATGGCGCTCCGAAGGCTGGTAATGCATTTAACTTTGCTCGTAAATTCTGTTCTCTGTGTGTAGACACTCTATTAAAGCGCGCGTGTCAAGATGATTCGGTTTTTTACTTCTCCTTGTGCTCGTTGCTCTAAGCCAGCAATGACGGTGTTTGAAGGTGAAATGTAAGAGGTGGGTTGATCTGGATTGGGCAGATATAAGTATCTCTTTAGTTTAATTCTGAATTGTTGAATATGCATATGTTTCTCAGATGTCAAATTGATTTCTGTTAGTTTACCTGCGAAAAAACAAAGGTTAAAGGCCTTTGTTAATAAAAATGTTTGATGCAGTCTTTATTAAGGTCAATCAATATAGACGTCTGGATCGCATGCATAGCACTGAGGGGATGTTGTAGATTAATTTTGATATCTGAGCATGAAATCACGGTGTTTTAATCCCATTCCAACTACACGTTCCTGAGGGAGGACCCCTGGTTAAAACCCATCGTCTAATGTGAACATGGCATATGTGATTTTCCCTAAATGAACGAATCAATAAATTACGTTGTTCAGTGTTTAGGAATGTTGTTTACAGTCACGTCCCTTTAAGCTCTGTGCGGCAATGTACAAGACGGCACAAAAAAAAATCTGGATGGAAGTTCCTGGCGCACTTCAGGTTTCTATGGTAATATAATAGGAAAAGACCACTCGAAAGGATATGCGATTAATTTTTACTGCGTAACACAGATACCTAGAATATTTTATGAACTTTCGCTAAGTTTTTGTGTCACTTCGTACAACCAAATGTAGCATCAGCGGGAAAGTAGTAGTAGTAGTAGTAGTAGTAATAGCAGTAGTAGCAGTAGTAGTGGTAATGATACTGCGCTTCAGTAACTCAGACTATCTCGCACCGAAAGAGTAGGGACCATTTAGTATGGACTTAGGAGAACGGGGAATTTATGCACAAGGTGTGTTCCCACAAAAGATTCCCTGCGTATAGAAACAGCAAGTTAAGAAGGAAGAGGAAGAAAAGACAAACAAGAAATAGCGAAGAAGGAACGAAAACGGAAAGAAGCAAAGTGGGCATGAAAGATAGAAGTCCTGAGGGCCTATCTAAAACTGAGGTAGCCTAACAGTGCTCCCCTGGTGGCGCTAGTTCTCATAGCATAGGATAGACAAACCTAACTAACCTAACCCTATTGCAGGGCCTATTCTATGCCCCCTGAAGAGCATCAGCGGGAGAAGTACATTTTCAGCCCTCGCCATTGGAATTGAGTTCGCTGCTCAAGCATATTGCCTTCGAACGTAGTGAAGAAAATCAGCAAAAGCGTTCGAGTTTGAGCTTCGTTTCCTAACATTTCGGCTCGGTTTCAGCTGTCCCACGCGACTGCTCAGTGAACACAAGTTCGACGCTTGGCGAGTGACCCCAAACAAATATTGCTGGAGAAATGTGATTCTGAAATTTTTAATTATTTCATCAGCTATATTAAACAGAATCGTTCGGCAATTTTTATACGAAGAAGAAACGTCCTTGTTTCGGGAACGTGAGATTTTATTAAAGCTCTATAAGTGGAATAAGGTGAAATGGCTCTGCTCCTCCTAACCGTAATTTCTTTATAAATTCCAAGACTATAACATGTGCACTATGTAATAAACATAGAAATTCTGCTGCAAATTGAACGGATCTCATAAGCCAGAAAATGAGCTCTGAAATGGATTGAACTTTATGAGATGAAACGAGAGAGTTGGATGTTCCTGTGAAATGTTCAATTTTTGAAGCCTTTCATTGAACAATTTAGAGGTGAGGTAGGGCTCTTGGTCGTCCAATAAAGGTACGTGAACGTTGAAAAATAAGTAGCAAGGCTCGGAACTGGACTTTATGAACAGCTCGAATTGAAAAAAGAAGGGACGAGGAGCGCTGTTTGTCACCGTGCTCTTCAGACGAGGAGAAACGTAGCGTTTATCACAGCATCGTTTAAACGTAGAGAAACGTAGCGTTTATCACAGCGTTGTTTAAACGTAAAGAAATTTAGCGTTTATCACAGCATTGTTTAAACGTAGAGAAACGTAGCGTTTATCACAGCATTGTTTAAACGTAGAGAAACGTAGCGTTTATCACAACACTGTTTAAACGTAGAGAAACGTAGCGTTTATCACAGCATTAAGTTTAAAGTATTCTTGGCATTTACTAATCGACTGAACAAGATAATCTTTTTATCAATCTTCTGTGAAAAAAATTCATAAAACTTGAAATATTTGTCAAAAAATTCCCGGTGTAATAGAAATTAAAAGTGTTCACTGAACCCTATGCTTACATGGCAAATGAGCAAAAAAATGAAGATTTTAAATAACTTGCATGGTGCCCTCCTTCACGTTCTGGTTTTCATTTCGACACACAACTCACTGATGAAAATAAGTGCGACGGCTACAAACAACAACAGATGACTGATCACACATCGATTATTTAACGTGTAGTCAGTCGTCTGCTGTTATTTGAAGTCTTCGTTTATTCATTTTTTATCAAATAATAGTAAATGATAATTAGAGTAATGACTAATGAGCGATAATAAGAAATAATAGGAATAATTATTTTTAGACGTAGAATCACTTCGATATAGCTCCGCGGATCTCTGGGTTGCTGAAGGGACGAGGGACTTCCCATCATCTTGTATCTCGGAAAACTATCATGCACAATAATATTCGCTATTTATGAAATATCTTCCGACTTAGCGTTGTTTTCATAATCGGTATCATAAGGAAATTTACATTCACTTGCGAAATAGATATTTCTGTCAAAGATTTTTCTACAGGAAAGGTCAGTATCAACAGCGTTCTTTCCAATTCACTTTTCCATTAGAAATTAAATTCATCATCATTACGTAAAAATATATTTTTTATGTAATCAACACTATCTTTCAAAGTCGACAGGCTATCACACGTAGCCTCAATGTATTTAGAACTCATAGCCATCGTTAAATTATGAAATTTAAAAAAAGGCCAGACGAATACTCGTTAGAATTGCGGAAATTCGTCACACGAACGCGTTCTGAACTCAGCGAATCTCGGCACTATTTAGGTTGAAAAAACAAGGCCGAAAAGTTATCCCTCAGGTAATTGGACCAGCGAGCCTAATTTGGGAAATTAACGAAAATTTGTCCCAAAACTTCTTCCATTTCTCTTTCTAGCTTCTACAGAAGCGCGCAGTTTTCACATAGGCAAGCGAAGGAACATAAGAAGCAAAATTTTGAGGTGGAATTAAGAAACGCCGTGTCGAGCTCCACAGCCTTGGAATGAAGAGGTAATTCAAATTTATTTCAATTTTTTAATACTTTAATACGTCTGATGTGATAATTTTTCTACATATCAAGAGAATCAAAACTCAAGCTAGAAACTTGTTCTCACTTTCCTTTAGGGGTAACGCTTATAGAAAATAAAAACTTCGCGCTTGTTTTATAACGCCGTGCGTGTGTCAACTTAAGGCCGAGGCAATTTAGTGATCGTGAACTTCAATTTATTTACGTCAAATTCAAATGAAAAAGTTTTGTTGCAGTTGCACACGAGACTCTGCTCTACAGAGGGTTCCAAAAACCTACTCACTCGTTGACCATCACAGTCAAATTTCCGAGTCAAGATATGAGTGTAGAGAGTTAAAATAACAAAAATAACGTTCGACTAATAAAAAGAAAATAACAAAATTACGTGGGTTAATTACATCCGAATCAAGAACAAGAAATGTTTGAGTAATAGGCAGCTAAAGAGAGAAAATATTTCTTTGAAGCACGCAGTCCTAATGTGATTACGGCATTTCATCATTAATAACAGCTTGTAAAATAGCTTTTGTCAATAAAAAGTTTTATTTTTATTCATAATCCGACATGAACCAAAGATAGAGCATAACATTAGAAAACAAACAGCAAACCAAAAAAATTACAAGCCCTTGAATGTCCTCCAATGCTGTACGCTTGAAACATTTTGTCAGACTTTGTCACAGAGACTTTTTCAGAACTGCCGCTTGCGAAGTCTTTTTCGTTACTGGAAGCAAGGTATATAATTGGAAACATTCACTGAGGCTCATATTTATTTACCCTCAGGTAATTGAAACGGGGTAAATAATTATAAAACCCCAGTGAAAGTTTCCAATTATATTCCCTACAATACGGATCCAGGAGGTCTCTTATTGCAATAAATAAAAAACTATGGAATAAATGGAAGTGTACAACCTACAACACTATACATGTGTGCTGCTGTTGGGCAACCCTCCTCAGAATGCACTCACACAAGGCAGTCGCTTTTTTGGCCCACTGCACCTCATCCACTCTGCATCTACTCTGCATCTACTCTGCATCCTCTTTGTATCTACTGTCCATCCACTCTGCATCCTCTCTGCGCCCCTATGCATCCACTCTGCATTCGCTATGCGTTCACTCTGCATCCACTCTGCATCCACTCTGTATTCGCTATGTGTTCACTCTGCATCCACTCTGCATTCACTCTGTATCCACTCTGCAGGTCTTGTACAATACACCAGAACTAAATCTATAGAAAAATCAAATTCCCCTAGAAAATGCAGTTTAAATTCTTCCGCGCCCAATTCAGGAAGGTCGGTGCAGAGTTTTCTCTGAAACACTTCAGAACGCAATGGTGATGAAGAAAGTAAAGTAGCTCTTCCTTAACTTCACAGATTTCTACGCTCATTTCGATTGTTCTAGTGTTACTCAAGCGTTTTATATTAGGATTCCTTTAGAGACCCGACAGCAGTCTTAAGAGGATATGCACATCGCCAACAGCACTTGGCTGCACCCGTATTTGTTTGACCTCAGATGGATGCAAAATCGCGCAGCTGCCATGACGGGATTCAGCCTTTTAAAGCTGAGGAAAAAAAAGCACTTGAACGACTTCCGACTGATCACCTCCTGTGCTCACGTATTACCCCCTGTTTTCTCTAGGATCATATTTCATGGTGAGGAGCGGCTGCGAATCGCTGAAGGTTCCCGGTTTTCCTGGCACTCCCAGAGACAAAAGAGCAGCGCCCCTTGGATGAGCCTGGATGAAAGATGATCCGGTGTAGGCCGGATCATCCAGGCCAGGCACACATCCAGGCCTGGAAATGCCTGCAGCAGCTGGACCCGATGATGGAACTTGCATCGCTACAAAATGTAAAGTTTTGGCTTGAAAATACGTGTCTACCATGTAGTGAGTTGGCTCATCCTAACATATTCATTCTTGTATGAAGCGACGATGATACTGTAGTGTGTGAATTGCTTTCAGGAATGGAAAATGGAGAATTTTGGACAATGTTGAGCCATACGGGGGTTTTATCTTCGCTCTAATATCAACACCAAGATGACCAGATAGCACGACGGTGTCTTGAATAATGTTTGTGGTAACAGCAACACAAAGACATAGGCCTCTAATCGTACAATGTCGCCTATGTACACAATCCAGTGACTAATCGTGCTAATCTGCAATGCTAATCGTACAATGTCGTCTATGTACACAATCCAGTGACTAATCGTGCTAATCTGCAATGCTAATCGTGCAATGTCGTCTATGTACACAATCCAGTAACTAATCGTGCTAATCTGCAATGCTAATCGTGCAATGTCGTCTATGTACGCAATCCAGTAACCAACGAGGCTACGCGAAAACCTTCTAGCCAATACAGAACGCTGGACACGATTCAGGTCTGAAGAAAAAAGAACTCCCTCGTTTGCAGGACTTAGGGTAGGAAAATTTACTGTAAGCTTTTGAACAATTTTCCCAGCACCGATTTCCTTGCATACATTTCATTCAGACCATACGACTGTTGACAATAAATTCTTTTATCTCAATCCTAATAAAGCTAAAACCGAAGACTGTTAACACGCAATTTGCTGGACGTGAATTTTTTGAGCTCCCACTAGATCGAAGAGCAACACACTAAGAGATTATTCTTAAGTTCGATGTCAAGATTATTCTTGATTTCGATTTCTAGATTATTCTTATTTCATATGGTCGTATGCGCAAGCCCCTGCACGCCGTACTCGCTTCTTTGCGTACTCTTTTCTTTGTTGAATATTTCCGCCGGGGAGCTCTGGGCAACAAATGTTCGTATTTCGAACTGAAAATAAAGTTGTCGCTTGGTAGTTTTTCCTTTAAAACGATCTAGCTGAACCCTTTGATGGGGCTATCAAAGATTTTCATCGAAATATCAACAAATTTTTTTCTTTAATTTGAAATTTAGTTCAAACGTGGGAGCCCACGTTTTATGCCTCTGTTTATTGAGTAGTCAACTTATTGAAGCATTGATAATAATACGACGCAACTTGAAATACTTACCGATGGTTATTCGTTCAATTCGAGGGCCTCCCTATTTATTTGTTTTTATTTATTATGCACAACACAATGAAATAGCATAATTTCTAGAGCCATAAATATATCTAACCGCTTATAACAATATAAAATAATGTTTCATGCATATCAATGAATATTAATTCGGAGATTGATCTTCCTCTTAGGAAGCGGAGTGCTGTTAAGAACAATAAGACCAGTGACCAGATGAAAATATTTTCCTTTCAAACTTTTGATTTTTTCAAAAATTATCTTCAAGCAGAAACATCAAAATTTCAAAAGCTCACATGAGTACGACAATTTTGTATTCCGGACACAGGACTTGAAGATGAATTAAACAATAAAAGATGCGGCTCCTAGTGCAAATCAGCTGAACTTGAGTAGTCATTTAAATTTAGATTATTGTTAAAAATATAATTGGATTTCATGTAGTTCCCGCAGGTCTAAGTTTTGGCAATGATCAGCAATTTTGCAATTTTTATCATCCATTGAATGGCTCAATTCCAGTGAATAGTTCTGAATTTCACTATGCACTGGAGTAGTAATTAATGTTCCAGTTCGGTAGGAAACACCCTTACGTCGACTTACTTGGACCTACAATTGCTTCTCGGTCTCACCGACAGAGGCCGCAGGACGCTGGCCACAATGGTACTTATAAATAATACAAGAGGCAAGTGAAGGAGAAAGTTCGTCTTTACAGCAAAAATAATTTTGAAAAGAGATAATTGTTCTTGAAAATTATCCAGATTTGGAGCAGCGGGTAGAATCTCTTCACAGTGTACGAAACATTTCCCCTAGTTCGGAAGCTACAAGGACCGCAAAATGCTAAATGAATATACACAGCTTTTCCTTTTACAGTTTATATGTAGGGGTTTACGTCCTAAATCTATCTATCTGCCTATCTATCTATTTATCCATCTATCTATATCTATCTATCTATCTATCTATCTATCTATCTATCTATCTATCTATCAATATATAATACTAAAACTCTGGTCGTTTTGCTTGTTTGCTTACTTGTTTGAAACCGTGCACACGTTTGTCTGTCAGATCTGAGATATTCGGAATTCATACTCTTCGTTTAATCCCGTATTGTGGATACAGACTTAACTGCATAGGATATATATCTGGATACGGTTTGATTTTGATAAATTTTATCTGACCCAGCAGGTCACGTGTGGTCTAGTTTTTTATAAAATTCGACCATGAAAAACGTACTTTAAATATTATATACATATTTATAATGTTATAGATATCATGTATTGCATTCGCACACATATATGTATATACATAATATGCATTATAGAATCGTTCATTTGTAGAAACTTTTATGAATTTTTTTTTAGGTAGAGGAATTGCAGAATTTTAATATATCCCAGCAGCTTTAGTATTGTTTAAGTTACTCAACAAAGCTAAAGGGAAATAATTATGAAACAAATAAAACCATGATTCTGAACACCGACTCAGACTATTACATGTTTCTTAAACTCTCATGCTCTTTTGCAATAAGTTATTACGTTAGGCATACGTTAGTAGTGTTAGAATGCACAAATGGCTACTCTTCATGATTTTCTATACGAGAAAGAGGGTTCAAATCGACGAATTGTGTGAAAATAAGTCTACGGAATTCAATGCGAATATTCAACTATCTCAGCCTATCATAAGAACGAGTACATATGAATTTACGGTGTGAATGACGTACGTAGAATGTATTCGTCAATGCTGGAAAAAACGCTGAATTTACATACCAATTAAACTGAAAATTGTTGTACTAAGACCATCTCTAAATTACTTAAATACCAGTGTGGATATAAATAATCACTTTACTTAATCAATACGAACAATATTAATTCTATTCGTCAATAACTGTCCTAGCAGTTGATAAATACTATCACGGAAAATGTTTCCAGACCATTGAATAACATTTACATGTAAATGAAGTGACCTAATTTGCTTATTGAGCGGAATTCAGATGAAGTTGTCGTATACAGTTTTCATTGGCGATGACGTATGAGCACAATGGGAGCACTCGAGCATTCGGTTCAGAAAATCATATCAGAAAAAAGAAATCCGAGTTCAGAGCCTGTGAAAAGCCAGAAAATTGCCCATTGAACTGGTAATTAAGCTTTAATGAGCTCTGCTGTGGTGCTGAAGAGTCTAGGAGTGTGTGCACAGCGTCATTAAACGGGGCTTTGAATTTCAACCCTGTGTATGGAAGAAAATTAAACAAGGATTTTGCGGAATTTTTGTTCTGCATTTCATAGCGGTCGATTCGCGTGGGCGACGGAGTCTATCTCTCGAGCGGCGAATAATTTATCAAAGAGAAATGAAGGTAAAACGAGTAAGCTTTGGTCGGTACAGTTCAGTGAGCTCCTGGTAATCCAGTGTTATTTCTAATACTCCTTTTATTGCAAAACTACAAAAGATGCCAATTATTCCCATGAAATTTTGCTTTGAGTCGTACTTGTTGCACTATATTTATGAATGTTATTTCAATGAAGAATGGCTAATTTGAAAATTGATTCAGCTGGTGGGAAAGGAACATTCTGGTATGAAATTTTTGTTTGTACTTTTTATTCATTTACAAAAAATGGTATAGTTTAGTTTCAACCCAGGCACAAGACAAGCGTAAAACATTGTTACCTGGTGGCCCTGATCACGACGATACCAAGCACAGTTAACTCTTAAATTAAGTAACACGCTCCCAGGTCGGTGGTATCAAACCTATTGTGCATCGGGGGAAATACTGATGTTGTGGGTAAAATATTATTTAGTTAAAATATTGTCCTGGGTAAAATATTAGTTAGTTGAAATATTTTAAGGGGTAAAAAGTCGTTCTATCTTGAGATGACATCTTATGAATGTATTTATATTCTTTTTAATCAATTTTCTGTACTATAAAATGCATATGTTCAGTGCCAGGATACATTGTACGAGGGGCTTCAACAAGTTTGTGGAAAAAGTCCCGTACTAAAAATTGTTTGATTGAAAAGACAGACGAATAACTACTGACTAGGTAGCAGATAAACTACACATCTCTGTGAGTTCTGCTCACACGATTCTTGTGGAGCGTTTGGGACTAACAGAAGCACCCAGATCAGGAGAAAACGAGGGTAGATCTTCCATCAAATATTTTAAACAAGTGGGGTCAGGAAGCATTTCTGTAAAGAATCGTGTCAGAAGATGAAACATGGCTCTACCAGTATGATTTCGAGGATAAAAATCATTCAAAGCAGTGGCTACCCCCGAGGGGGAAGTGGACCAGTCAAAACAAAATCTGAGCGTTCGAGAGGAAAAATCATGGCCACTATTTTTTGGGATGCAGAGTGAATTTTGTTACTTGACTTCCTGAAGAAGAAGACGATAACTACATCTGCTTATCACGAAGGCATTTTGAGAAAAATGACCAAGAAAATTTCAGAAAAACGTTTTGGAAAGCTGCATCAACGCGTCCCATTCCACCACGATCAGACACCCGCTCATGATACTCGGCAGATAAGTGATGTGCTACGTGAATTTCAATGGGAAATCATCAGACATCTACCTTATAGCCCTGATTTGGCATCATACCGCTTATTGTAGTTTCAAAATTTGCAAAAATCTTTGAAAGAAGGTAATATTGCATCTATTGAAGATGGTAAAAGATCTGCTCCGACAAGGTTCACATCGTAAGACTATTCTTTTTACACAGACGGATTTAATTGCTGGCATCAATATTTGAAAAAATATATTTACCTTAATGGAGCATATGTTAAAAAATACAGATCATAACTGAAATAGTTTATTCGTATCATCCTGGGCTCCATGGTGCAGTGGTGAACGTGATGGCCTCACAGCCGAAAGGACAAGGGTTCGAGCCTCGGCTCAGGTGGGTGGGGCTTTTCACGTGACCACGGAGTACTTCCCTTGGGAAAGGAAGTTTAAACCACACATTCCTCACATCCCCCACCGCACCAGTAGTTGTAAGGCATTTAAAACCCAACGGTAAAGCGTGTTGGAATAATAAAGGTTCTTTTTTTTCCAATAACATTTGAACCCTCGTACTTCACAGATCAGTCTTTTCCGTAGTCGTGAAAATACAAGCAAAGTACACCTGGCAAACAGCCATGATACTCATTTGAATGATCTTCATCATTGATATCAATGGATATTATGAAAAAGTTTGAAAGAAATGGTAAATTTTTTTATATCCGATTCCCCTTGAAATGGATCAGATTAGCAACTAGAAAGAAAAATAAACAAATGCAGCAGTTTCTACAGTAAAATTTAACATGACAATTTTCCAGTAAAAAACTGTGCGAAAGTTTTGTGTCATATTTTGAATATTTTTTTTAGAGCTCCGTGGCGTACTGGTAGCGTCATGTCCTTGTAACCGAGAGGACCTGGGATCGAATCTCGGCTCACTCGAGGTATTTTCTCGTAACCAGAAAGCACTTCCCTTGGAAAATTATGTTTAAACCCCACATTCCTCACATCCCTCACCACGTCAGGAGTTATAAGACATTGAAAACCCAACGGTAAAACGTGTTAGAATTGATGAAGGTTTTAAAGGTTTTTTTTTTGCAATTTCTTACAGATCGTTAAGGGGAGTTTTTCTTTTGTTCGCATATTGGTATTAACAGTATTTCTGTGAGTTATTTATTATTCTTAGCTTGCCTTTGTAATGCTCTAAAAATTATTCTATATAGTATCACTTAACAGCACAATGCAAGTACATACATAATTATTGCCATAAGTTAGTAGTTGAATATTTTAGTACCTAATTCCAGCATAGTTAACACACAGTATGTTGTTGGAGCTTCAAATTCTTATATCTACTGATGTGAGAGTGATGCGCGTAACGTGAAGTTAAAGCCTCGATTTCCAGAGGAAATACTCCGTGGTTCCGCGAATATTTGTGTGTTCAGCCGGGAACCGGATTTTACTTCCCGGTTAGGAGCGGGTTCTACGGAAAGCATAACTAGTCCGCCATGGAGAAAACTTAGGACTTTTCACCCAAGGGGGCATCAACGTCTCAGGAAGTGTAAAACTATTTAGGCAAAGCTAGTGCACATTGTCATTGATCGATTGAATAGGGAACATTCCTGTTAATTTTCTTTGTTCTTGAAATTGTGAACATACGTTTCATTAAATAATACGATGTGTCATTTTCCTGTCTGAAATTCCCAAGCCGGAACAAAAATATTTGTACACACTATGTGTGTGAATAATACCAGAGTTATATTTTTCGTCACAACACAGTCACCGACCTGGATACAGCTTGAAATCTCAGGAAAAATTTTCCTGAAAAGAAGTTATTTACCATGTTCTTTTGTAGTTCCTACTGCATGTAAAATCTTCAAATTTGTTACAAGTAAAAGCTCATAAATTTTTTAAGTGCAAGATATAATTTCTTTTCACCTGAATAAAAGAAGAAAACCATCTTTCAATGAAGCCCTCTTTGCAACCCCATCTTTGATGTAACAACAATGTAATCTTAGGATGCACATGGAGCTGTTGATTGTTAATAGCCCCAGTGACATTTTATGTGAGCAAAATGAAAATGTTTATTTTGCATGAGCTCCAAATGTAACTTGTTAAACCCTTTTATACCTATTGGAGTATGTCCCAGTAAATTACACTGCTTAGTCTATGAGCTGATTGGAGCAGCTCAATTATATCTTGGGAGGTGCCACACTAGCATTGCCATATATTCCATAACTAAATAATATAACAATGACAGTATAATTTTACAGGTTGATGGGATATATTGAAAGCAATAAAAATATGACAAAAAAACTAAATAAAGGGTTTTTCAGTCAGTAAGAAGAATCAGTATGAAATTATTGTTGTCAAAGTGATGAAAATTCTTAAGAACTCCATCATGTAATTAAAAGATCTCTTTTAGTAAAATGGCTAGAAGTTAGACTTATGCTTGGAATTTGAGCAAAAACTATATGATATCCATTACCATATACAGTATAGGTACCTACCTGTGCATTAGATGTATTCCTATGTCATGAAGATATTTTCTGGAGTAAATTTTCATTGTTTTATGTAGGTTGTAAATTACTCATAATAGTTGAGAAATGCATGACAATTCAAGTCTGTGCTTCCAATAATCCCACTGACTTCTCTAACAGTAAAATTATTGCTAGCTCACTTTGTGTAGCCTGACCATTGAGTGATTTGAGTCTGTGTAAAATGTACTTGTAGTTCAAGTTTTACATTTGCCACAATAATTCTTTTCTGTTTTTATAGTTTATCAAATGATCTGTATCAGTGATCTCTTTCTAGAGCATAATGTATGTACTTGATTTCAATCTCAAGGAAGGTTGGACTGGATGGTCAATTTTGGTGCACTTGGTATGTCATTGCATTGTGAATTATTGGGCTTTTGTGTGTGTAAAATAGATGGAAATTTTGAGAAGTCACACATTTATTGGGTGCTGAAACAGAAGACTCCTTCTACTTGTTTAGTGTGCACCTCCACATTTAGTTGGAACAACATACAAAGCAGTTGGTATCAAATTGTTGCCACGGTTAAACTTATTCAATCATTAAAAATTAGTTACCAATTCAAATTTTTGTCTGATTATGAAAATTGGAGAACATGAATTATCATGTAGTGTTGGAATTTGAAAAATTACATAGATTCAAATTAGGCTGTTTTTCTACTTTGCCATTTTATGGAATAGAATAGATTGTTTTTTGTCCCCCAGAATTGCATTAATTTATTTCAGGAATCAAATCAAGGATGTATCTCAGAACACTTTTTCTCAGAATTGAACAAAGGCTAAGATACTTTGAAGAGAATGTGCAGCACCTGATGCGAGTCCTGGCAACACAGCAGTGTGAGTACATTGTCAGGTTTGGTTGTATGATGACTTAGTTATAGTAGATTCATTTAGTAACATGACTTCTTTTTCTGCCTCTCTAAATATTGATGTACTGAATTTTTTTTTTCATATAGGTAGGTAGGTATTTTGCTAAATAACTCTTTCTTTGTGTGGTCTACTTGTATGTTTTGTTTGTGCAATTCTTAATAAGATGCATAGCTCTGTGTGAATGGTGCATGTTTATTCATTTTAAGAAATGAAAAGTATTTAAATACTTTTATTTGTTTAAAATCTGTTATGTGTACCTACTTTGATTCTTGGTTATGCCTCATAGGCTGAACTAGCTCAGTTTATTTTCAAAAACAAAAGTGATTTTGCTTTAATATTGGGAACTGCAACTAATATCCCTTTGTTCAAATGACCTCCCTCCAGCTCGGAGAGATAAATGCGAGCTTATGCACATCACAGCTCATTTGTTTCTGTCATCCTCTTACATGCCCGAACCCTCAGAGTTGTGTGAACTAGTTCATCTTGTTCATCCTCATCCTTGCTTATTTTATTGTGATGCTGGCATTGCTAGTGCCGAGCTGCTTATTTTTTAGCTAGTGTAGTGTAATCTTAGATAATTCAATTATTTGGTTCCCTGTTTAATTAGAGAACTTTTGTTCTTGTGTGTTGCAGAGGCTAAAATTGTTTTGTGAGGTTTAATTTTTGTTAGCTAGGGATTTACCATGAACAAATTGTTGCATAGTTGTCTTCTTGTATCCATCATTAAATTTTTGGAAATAACTACTCTACTGGAATTGTCATTACATTAATCATTCACTTTTTATGCAAATCCCAACATTAAATATTTTCAGGTACTTGCAAAAATATTTTGGGGATAAAAATTGTATTGTTTCTTTTGATATAAAATTATTCTGTTTTGAGACTGTTTCACATTGTATCACATGTACCATTTTTTGAAATATGCACTTTAATTATTCAAAGTTATATGATGTATTAAATTACTCAGAGCTATTTGTTATAATTTATAGCTAATGAATATGTATTTACTGGTGTCCTTAAATTTTCTGCATTTATAGTTATATTATATATTTTTAGTTGCTTCCTATACATTTTTTGAAACTTTCTATCACTTGTAGCATAAATGCATTTAGATACTATTTCTAAAATTAATTTGAAATTTTTCCAGTATTATTGCTAACTTTTTTATTGGATGCACTTGATTTGCTAAGGTGTAAAAATTTCACCATCTTGATTAATGTTTTTTGCCATGTCATCTGTAATTTTGACTGCCTAGTGAGTGAATGGTCAAATGGGCAACCAAAAGTCCACTGCCCTTGCAAAAAAAAGTAAGACTAGGATACAGTTTCAATTACTACAGTTGCACTTCAGTCTTATGCTTGACTTGCAGACCCTCCTCCACCTGGTGCTCTGAGCCTGGTACCAGTAGATCCCCGCCTGCCTTCATTAGAGATCCTGGATTCTACTGGCCTTGGTGTCTGGCACCACCCAAGGACAACCCTGGAGGATGGGCTGCTGTGGGGAGTGCCCAAGACCAGACGCAGTCGTGAGAGGAGACTCACTCGTAAACATGCTGTAGAAAGATGTCTGCAAGTCAAAAAGCTTTTCATGTGCCCCAACTGTGGTGGCCCTCATGAAGCAGGACGATTGTGTCGTAAGTTCCAGTAGTGTAGCATTTTAATTTCCTGTACGTGACATACCTACATCCTTAGACTTGTGTTTAATTTGAGCCTCATTTCTTCTTTGTTCATAACAGAATTTTCAAAAAATGAACTCATAAATCCCCAGACATTAGGAGCAACAGTTAATTGCAGGCCTGGGAGCTTTCAATGAGCTACTAACTTCCCTTCATTCATTAATTACAAAAATGTGAGCTCTTTGACTTGGGCTCAATTGCTAAAATTATACTTTATTAAATATAGAATAAAGTGTCACAGTTCATTCCAAGGCATGAAATGAAGTCCTCTGTAGTGCGTCGTGCAAGTGATAGCATGCATACCTTCTAGTTAAAAAGTCCCTGGTTTGATACCCTGGAGCAGAGTTCTTCCCTTGGAAATAGAAGACGAAATGTGACATGCTTAGAAACGTGGCATATCAGTGTAGCCTGGGGTGTGGTGCCTGAATAATTCTAAGGTTTTCAAGGTGTAAGTACAAGGTTTATACAAGGACATGTATTTAAATAATTTATAATGAAGCTGAGCACTTCAGATGCTGAAAAATTAATTGATTTTAATAAGATTTTATTTCATAAATTCACTTTTATGTCCTGTTCAGCTTCTAATTTCAAGGAAATGTTTTGGCTTTGTATGTAATTCATTAATTTATGGTTTGAAACTTTGAATGTGCTGATCACATGAGATGCATTAACATCTTTCCCTCCTGAAACTTTGAAACTATGAGGAAAGAAATTTTAAGGAAAAAGTTATATTTAAAATATATTAGGGATTGCTCTAACATGTCTTTTTTGCTGACACAATCTCTTTTTTCATTTTGAGTACCAAAATTTGATGTTTCCTAGAAAGGTTAGTTGAACCAGGAAATAAGTTCTGATGTGACGAGAAAATTCTATCATGTCATGAATAAATTTTAACTATGAATAATCAGTAGATGGACACTGTGAAAAGAAAGTCTTTACTTAGTTACTTGCGATTTAGTGTATAAAAGTCAAATAAAATATCACTTAGTATAAACTGATTGGGGAGTAACAACAAAGTGATTGGTTTTCATATCATCGAATACAGTTTCTAAATGCTATGGAATACCTGAGATTTATCTATTTATTCCAACTTCACACATTAGCAGCTAAATTACTCCAAATGCGACATTTTACCCCAAAGTGGAAGAACTGAGCAGCCAAGTCCTGAGGTCACCATCAAAAGTCAAAGTGTGTTAGGAGAAACTCGGAAGAGTCATTCATTTTATATATTTTTCAGCTCCAACAAAAGTCAGTTGCTACAGCACAATTGTTATTTAAGCGAGTACTGGAGCCTTAACGATGCTAGGATTCTTCATTGTGTTCTAAACGTTTGGACTCGTTGGCTTGTGCAAAATTATTGCCTCTCCAGTATGCCTCCTGTTGCCTGTAGTGTGGAACTGGGTGTGGTTCAATTAATTTATATTAATCCAGTGTCATTTAATAACAGTTGAAAGAATTAATATAATTTATGTCTTCATACCTTGCAAGTTTTAGACAGCTGTATTGTTTTGATACCCTTGTCAGTTATTATTTGTCGCTATGTGTGCAAAAAGCAATTTAAAATCCTTGTGATTTATTGAATAAACAATTGATAGAAGTCATCATAAAATTAGCTTGGATTAAAATGAGTCTATGATGTGCATTATTTGACCATTTTATTTTTGCTCAATGTGCTCACACTGCGGCTGAAGCACTGTGATGTTTGCAGTGTTTTGAAGCATTTCTGTACTGAATGTGGTAGTAAAATATTTTGATCTATCCTCATGGTATACCTCGGGTTTTTTGAGCTCTATAAAAGCAGAACGTGTTTCAACTCGCTGAGTGTATCACTGACATGTGCCTAATTGTTTTAATCATGAGACATAGTTTACTGGTTATTGTTAACAATGTATCTCAGCTGTACTGAGGTTGGTAGCATCAGCTTAAAATCATTTTATTTTACCCCTTGATATTCCTTTTGTAGTATTGGTTTTCATCTACCACCTGCTATTTATCTGCATGCTATAATCGATTTCCTCCCTTCAGACTTGAATGTTGTGTTGAAACGTTAATTTTGTTGCTTCACTTTGCTCATAGCAAGTAAGGAAATCGAAGTTATTTTTCAGAAGTTTTGTTCTGGAGTGCCCTGACTGACGAGCGCATTTCTGAGCAGCTGTGTGCTACGCCCAGATCAAGGATGTCACGGCGACGCTGTTAGAGAAAGTTCGCGACAGATTTGGCCTGGCCCCAGTAGAGAAGGACATCTTGGCCGTGTACAAAGGGGAGACTGCCCCTCAAGACACAGTGAGTTTTGTCGTAATTTGGTGTTGCTTTAATAGTGGAAGTTTTTTTGAGTGTACCACTTTTTTTTTTAACTCCGCGAGCTCTACTTGAAATTTTACTCAATTCCCTCAATAGGTATGATTTTCGTGGAAGACAGATAATTTCTGTGACCTGCAGAGTATGCTTGCGGGTATCGAGAACGAGATCGCATAAAAATATAGATCCAATTTTTTAAGATTATTTCCAGATATTGCTCTGACTCAATTTTTCTTATGCATGTCTGAGTCTAATCTTGGCTGAACCTGGTCATACAGATATTACAAAATTTGTTCTTCCTGCTAAAGAAGTCTCCATACAGCTCGAAATTAGTTATGAGTTGTAGGTTTGTTAGATTTTAAATTAATACATTGAGAGCAATAATAAATTTTGTCTCCCGTGAACACACGGAATAAATGGTTATTAAAAGGCCTATAGGCAGTACTTAATTTCTTCTGTGAAATATTAAAGATATATGTGCAGTAGGGGCCGTAACGCATCAGGTCTTTGCCACCACGAATTGCGTGCAAGTTTTACCTTGCCTATTTATCATGAGTCCACTACCACTTTTCAATTGGGACCATTCTTCAGAAGAATCAATGTTATGAATCATATCTTTCCTCGTTTGTGAGATGGATTTCCTTGAATGGTAACTGTAAGAGCTAAGAATGTCAGTTATGTAGTTTGTGTTAACAGCTCATTCTCATGCACATTTCCATTATGCTGTACTTGCTGCATGATTATGCAAGTAAGTTTTTCTAAATGAAATATTCAAATAACTTTTTTTATAATCAGATTTTGTATAATATTACATTTATCATGTAAAAAATAATTCGAACATGTTTCAGGGCAAGTTAGTCACTTGGGTAACTTCACTATTGAAATGATAGCAAAGACAAATACTTTAAAAATACATTCTTTATTATTACTACACGATCGCTATATAAAATTGAACTGTTTGAGCTACAACTGAAGCACTATGGAAAGCACTCAACAGCTGGAATAATGGAAAAAGACTGGGAGCAAAGAGGATAATTTTCATTTGCAATTGCTAAAAATCGTTTCGCAACTCGCAAGAATATAAATAGGATCAAAAATAAATTTATGAAACAATTTTGAGTGGATATGGTGATCGCATATTGTCCGATTTCAGAGAATTTGTGAACTTGTTTTGTCCGTCATTCTTTCTTTTTTCTCAGCTGCTGATAATGGCTTCAGTTGTAGCCGAAATGTTCAGTTCTATTAAGTGACTGTAGTGATAATAAAATATGTATTTTTAAAGTATTATCTTCACTATCATCCTAATAATGGAAGAATAATTCATTCTAACGATATTGTATATTCAGTGAAATAATTGAGCTCTCAATTGTCATATACCTTAAAGTTTGTGAAATTTTATGATTTCAGCACTCTAAGAATGGGTAGGAAATTGGGTTCTATTGAAGATCGTCCTCAAATTACTTCCATGCTTGGAATTAGTACGTCAACTCTAGAAATATCCAAAAGTTACCTAATGATCCCTGTACCATCAAATCATTTGTGTCTTAGGGTAAAAAGTTCAAAAAGACGTCAGAACGAGCGCTTGTACGAAATTTATTTATGAGGGATATTTGTAGAATTGAGTTAGAAACTTCCAAAAGTCATCATTCTACCAGCAAGACTATTTGTGAAGCAACTGGTGTGCCAAAAGTCTGTAAAACCACCAGGTGTAGGATCCTCGATACCTTAACCAAACTGAGGTGTCCCAACAGAAAGCCCATATTGAGGGAAGCAAACAGAACCTGAAAGGATTGAATGGGCACAGGATTTCAGCAATGTAATTTTCACTGATAAGTCCCGTGCAATGCTCAGTGAACCTAATGGGTGGTCATTTGGTTGGCTGTTAAATGGTCGAGCGACAGGAATACGAATTTGTCAACAACAAGGTGTTAATTAAGGGAGTCATATGCTGGAGAGGTGTCCAAGGAAAAAAGTAAATTGGCCCTACCAACTACCAACAGGATTGAAACTAAATTCAAATTCATGTTGTATGCGTTTGGAGGACGCCTTTCTTCCCTGGCTTGATGATCAACCAATTATGAAAAAGGTTTTGTTAATTCAACGGGGTAATGCATCCCACTTGCACACAAAGGAAAGAACACAACCAAATGACCACTACTAGATCATGGATTCAAAGGGCACAATTTAATGGTGTGGCCTTCAAACAGTCCCGATTTGAATCCTGTTGAAAATTTTTTGTCCATTATCAAGAGAAAAATTTATGCTGATGAGCATTACTCAAACTAAGTCCTGTGGAAACCAGCTGAAAGTGTTGGTCGATAAAAGTATACCATCTGACATAGTACACTTGACATCAGCAGTTTGCAGACGTCTCATTAGGGTATTGAAATATGGAGGAAACCAGGTTTGCTCATAACTTCTATCAAAAGTCTAAGTTTTGTCATTCGATTATGCCTTGTTGCACTCAATAATTGGGTATGGAAATATATAATTCTATCGATAAAATACAAAATAAATATGTTAGTCTGAATTTTCTGTTCCTATGCGTAATCAAAGTGAACGTTAAATGAGGACATACATATCTATATATTATAGAGGAAAATGAGAGACGTGCAGGTCTCATGATTAGTGTAAGTTAAATAGCCTCAGCTGGACTTTACTTTTTTTATTGCCCGAGCTTTGGCACTCCGTACTGCATCAGGGGAACTCATCTTGAAAAATATCTGACTCATGAGGTGTACGCGCGTATCTATGTTACGGATTGTTACAGTTTTGAAGAAAATTTTAAAAATAGACGGGATTTTTCCAGCCAAATATGATCGGAGAAACCATACGTTAACGAATGAAAAGCAATATTGAAATGAACATATAAAATTGTTGACCGAAGTTAAGTTCAATGGAGACATTAGATAGGTCAGTTTCTTAGCAAATCATTAACTAGGAAATTATATGCATCAATTGACGGCATTTTAATTTACTGATGTGGAAAATGATTCTAGGAACCTTCTTGGTCTTCCAAGAGAATTTTTTGCAAGGAGTTTTGGTTAACTGAAATTTATATCGTGAACTGTTTGAGTGACGCGGTAGTAGATCAAAGAATTTTATTACTAGGTCCTCTAGGAATTATTGGGTCAGTAGAGAGTATCTTAGCATCCGTATTCCTTGGGCACGTAGTAAAAACAGCCGCATGCCAGAGTGCTCTACTCATTGGAAGTGCGTCTTCAGTGATAATTGGGGTAACCATTGATGCACTTCGACGAGTGTGAAGCAATCTCGAGCTTCACTCGCTCATTGTGTTGTTGGATCTTGTTAGTGCGTGTTGTGGCCACTCCAGAGTCGTGGTGCCCGCATTGTAGCAGCCGGAACACGTTTGCACGAGCGATTGAGAGCAAAATTCTTGCAAAAAAGGAGCCTTATGCACCCCGTTTTACTCATGTCTCTCGTGTAAAAAGCCACCGTTCCGTGCAACCAACATTCCACCAGGAGGACATGCTTGTACATTACTCCATCTGTTGTCTTCATTCTTCAGTTTTACGAGTCGTTAAGATTCTCTCCACTTCAGGTGAAACTCTCTGGCTTCAAAGATGCTGACATCTTCATGCCGCTTAATTTCATGTTTCGTGTTTTTATGCAACCTTTAACCTTTGGAATCATACATGGACACCTCAGTTTCAGCTTACGTGTTCACTTTGTGCGCTAAACCTACCGAATCATGTACGAATTCGAGAAACTATTTATAAGCCCGAGACTCAAAGGGTCAAGTGAGCGTAACCATTGTTAATTGTTGCAGGATCGTGTGATTATCGAAGTCCCGAAGCCCCGGCCGAGTTTCTTCTCGCGGAACCTACGCACGCCGTCCACACCCGCCAACAGCGGCAGTACGACGGTGGATGTGCTTCCGGACACCAAAGTTGTCGGCTGATCTCCAGTGCGACGCTGGAAGTGTTACTGTACCGTATTTTTACTATTGAAACAATTGAATGTTCGGGCTTCAATTTTTTCCTTATTTTTCTCATCGGAACCATGGACTTTCGTCCTTGATGTGAGGGAATGGTCCAGACATTTGATTGGCTATGCTAGCGACGGCTGAACTTTCGACCGTACCGCATTTCTCGCATGTGAGCGACACACTCCTGTTCTTTATAGACGCCATGGTCTTCACTCTCCACAACTAATAAGTAAGAAATAGGATCTGGTAGCGGATGCGTTAACCTGTCACTGCCCAGGTGCTGCGGTGCATTCACACATCTGTGTGATCGATAGTGGCTGTGTGAATACAGCGTTCGTCCGCCTGTGCTGACTGTTGACCATTTACGCTTGGCAGTTGTAGTGCAAATCCTACGAGACTTTTTGTAATTCAGAGAAACTACTAATTAAAACATGGAATGATTTGGTACAATAAAAGATGTGCTTTGTTTGTATTTGATATTGTTCTTCGTGAAATTTACTCTGCAACTTGGCGGGAAGATTTAATGAGAATCGTTCGAACTATTTCTCTTGTCACATTCTCCTCCATCAACTGCAGACGCACTTATCTTCCAGTGGCATTTAGGGCCTCATCTGTCTTTTACATGCTAAGAAAATATGTAAATACTTCTGCCGTCAGTGGTCCGAAATTGTTGTTACGAGGAAAAATAAGAATCTGTTCAAATTTAGATGTTTCATTCACATGTATTGATCGTTGTAGGGGCTAAAGAAACGACGAGTTTGATCAAAGCCTTCAAGTATATTAAACACGGCTCGGAAGTAGCGTACGACGATGAAAAAACATTCTTCGTTACAAGTTATTTGTGCTTTAATCTCTCAAACCTCCGATTTATTGCACAAATATAAAATTAACTGATAAAGATATCTAAACCGATATTGTTAACTCAATGGTAATAGACATAGGATTCACGATCTTTGGTAATCATTCTTTCTGTGGCACTCCGTACTTTAAATAAATTTCCTGTTTTTGCTCATCGTAAAATTTTAAGCGAGAGAGATTCACAAAAGCTTTCCAACTGTCAAAGTTGTGAGTATGAGAAAATTTACTCAGTACAGGGAAATAACGTCACATTGAAACGTGAATACACTTACAAATCATACAATAATACACTTACAAATTGTACGAATGAAGACAAATACTTTCATATAGTAATGGATGGATTACGAGTAAAAAGTGATCGTGTTACGTTGGGACTAAAAGAACTTCAGAATCGAGAACAAGCTTTCGGCGTAAATTTTACGAAACCCAAAATTGGGCAATTTGATTGAAACGAGTCTTTCTAATTGCCTGGTCAAGCGCCAATACCTTAAGAGGTACAGGAGTACCCAATTTAAGTTGTGGTCGTTGTCAGACGGTTTCATAATGTACGGGAATCTAATCTTGAACTTCAATCAATAAACTTGCTTCCCAATAAATGATGGAGAAAATAAGATTGAGCATAACACGTCCGTCGACCACAAAATAGGCCGAGGAAGACAACAAAATAAAGCAGCAGCTCACTGAAATCCGGCAAGATAAACCTGAGCGGCTAAACCTACCGCAGGGAGCTCGAATACTTGTACTTCTATGGGACGCTTAGTGAAACAAGTCAAACATTCGCTATTTGAGGCAGACTCTTGGTTTCCACTCTTTACTTAAGCTCACAAATCGTAAATACTCGTTTACTCTACGATAAATTCATCGATAATCTCACGAGACTTTCCTCCTCAGAGTCCTTGCCAACGAACGAAAATGGTGAAAAAATCATCCCACCATGAATCATAGTCAACGGTTCACATTATCAGCACCGGTGACTGCTGGTGCATCGGGATCTCCGTCAACGGCTCCGACCAACGCAAAAAGTCAACTCGCAACCTCTTACCTGGAACAGTTCAAGAGTAAGTTCGCAGCTAGTTGTACAAGAACACGAGAAGTGTGGTATGGAACAAGGATGCCTATTCAGAGTACGAAATTATTAACATTTAATGTAAAACCTGTCTGAGATATTACTTACAGGAAGTACTTAACGCTTGCAAGAACACAGCCACGGCGATTTTAATCTCATTCATAGACTACAAACTGAAGTTGAGATTACGTAAATTGCAAAGCTACAACAACGAACATGCGCTTTACTCTAATGTACTCTACTTCTTAGAGCTTTCGCAAACGACCGACACGCCCAATTAAAAAGTGGTGTAACTCATAAGCACATCGATTTTTATGTAACACAGATTATAGACCTGGACACTACAGACCTCTGACAGAAAATTTCTCACGACAGACACACAAACTCCTAAACTTAAACATTAAAATTCAGACCTTTAAAGCCATTATGATCAACTGCTTCAGCAGTAACTTAATAATAAAATTGTGATCAATTATTACAGCACTAATTTAATAATAATGATATTGAAGATCTACAACCCGGGAGATGGAACTTAAAGCTCGAATATCGTTAAAGAAATTAACACGCATACTGAGAAATACACACTCGTCATCATGAGGATTCTAGAGAAATTTAAAGCAGTGTTCGAAGCACTAAGTGCCTGTAAATGCGTACTAAAACCATCACGTAAGCGCGACAACCACAACTGAACACATTATATTGTCACTATTGATGCAAAGTTGGCATTGCTTACTCGTGCAGAATGACACTAGAATACGAGTATGCGCCGTATAGACACTAAATTAACAGGACTATGGCTTACAAACATTCCAGTAATTTCTGCATTGCAGCCGCGGCGCTACACCTACTCTCTCGTTTAACGAAGAATGACAAGACAATAAAAACAAGGATTAAAAACATGTAAACCCATAACAATAAACTTACAATTTAATATTTCCTTAATTATTCCGAAATCTTTAGACTACAGAATAACACCATTCATAATTTTTACATTACCTCTAGAAAACCTCTAAATTTGGTGTTCCTTTAAGGAAATAGCCAGATTTGTGCTGCACATTTCTCCAGTTAAAGGAGGTGACGAGTCATTCGTAGCTACTGTAACTCTAGAAATTTTCAAGTCACACGTGGATGAACGAAGCAGGTAAAATGAGGCATTACGAGATGGAAGCCTTCTCCATAAATTATAACTAAATTTAAATGGCAACACCACACACTGCCTTTTCTTCCACATCGAAAATTAGCGCGGTCGGGGGATGCTCGAAAACAAGGAACTTCCAATTCTGTGGAACGTGCATTGCTGTAACATGACAACCAGGGCCACATACAACGCAGCACCAGGAAAAACTTGGTTGGCTGTTCGAGATCAACTCCAAAATACGTGATGTTTCTCAAGAAGACTTCACGCGTTTCATTGCTGCGCGCTCTGACAGTTGTATACAGGCCCTCACTTTTACAAAGCTTCAACTTGTGATATTCCCTATGGCTGACCAGCCACAATCAGCACTTCGTCTAATTTCTAGGTTCCTAAATAAATAGAAGTTTCCTAGGGTTAAGAGTGTGTGAAGACCGATTGAAAACTGAGGACTAATTTCACTAAGCAAGTCAATCATTTTGAGCTTAGTAATGTTTGTCCGTAATTTCAAAAATGAAATTCTTACATAACATATCTTCAGAGATTTCAGTTTGTGAGGTCCACGAATAAGTCGCAAGCTTACGGATAAAATACAATGTTCTCTCTGCCGTCATTTTTCTTGCGAGTTCCAGGCTCCCCTCACAAAATTCGAATATTTTGTCACTGCTTAAGTACAGATCTTATCGAAACGCTCGTTTTGTGAAAAATATCATGAAATGTTTCAAACAGCTAATAGGCCAAAGCATTTAATTCTCTAATCTAGGAATTGCATTATTATCCTATTCGACCACAGCCGATTGCAAAGGACGCTTGACATCAAAAAGATCACACCGCACAAAAGGGAGAGAGGAAACAGAAACGATAGCACCCAACAAACACAATTGGTTATAGTAGCACACTACCTACAGGCCATAAGAATAGAGCAAGCGATAAAAATGCCTGCCCAACACTACAATCAACGAAATTTTCCTAAGATATCTGTACTAAATTATTGCATTCCCTCGTGACACCAAGCATGACGTAGTACACACGCACATTTAATATCGATTATCCTGTTTAACATAAGCGTGAATTTTCCTATCGCCTCCATCTGCTCATTTACATCGTGATTACGGTCATAATTACGCTTTAAAACTCAAGGTGTTTGTCTATTTGTATTCGAAAAATAAATACGTTGTTCTCTTTACTATGAAATATGAATTAACAATCAGAGCCAAGGTAGACAGGCAGGAGTGTTCAAACTAGGTGAGCTGTTCAACTTAAAACACTTGGAGCGTGCCCACGTAGATTAAGGATTTGATGAAACGATATATGTATGTATTAGTCATAGTTTACCGTGCGGGTCTCAGCGAAACGTACAGAGCAAAAGCTTATACACGACAATTGTCGTTTAAAGATTGCGATTGTGACATCCAACAATTCAAATTCGGGAAGACTACCAACTCTATATCACAACTTTTGCGAGAGACTACTGTATCGTGGCCCAGTCAAAATCTCTAAGAATTGGCACATGGATTAGATGAATCATTATTAACTATCCACGAACACATCAAGTAGATTGGGATAACATGCACTTAGGCAATTAGAATTCTATTAGAGCGAACGCTAGACAACCGAAAACAATGTTCCAACATTCACTGAGGTCTTATAACGAGAATTACAACCTATAATTTCATTCAGAGCAGTTCACATTTTTTAGGATATGGAAACTGAGGGTTACATAATTCAAAAATGAACAAGTTAATAGTTCCCAAGTAATGAGAGGCCCAAAATCAGAACTTCACCATAAAAATTTTCGCTGTGTATTTGTTGAAACATAGACAGCAACGTCCGTCACGAGACGCTGAAATAAAGTCATTTAAAACGATAGGAATCATGATTTTGCTTACAGCTATTCAGAGAATTAACACACTTTTTCCAAGTATTGTCCAGTAAAACGCTACTACTCTCCGACCACCCTACTGCATCACATTGTAGTTAGTCTACTAACTTAATACAAAATAAAATCAATTTCGCTCGGCAATTGAGCAATGCTGAAAATCCCCAGGATACGTCTCAAGATTGTCACTGAACGCTTCCTCTGCCGAGGCCCCAAAACAAGGCTGCCGATGGGGATACAGCAAGACACTTCAAATGAGGCCAAGTTCACTTTTCTCAATCATGCTGTCGAGGAAACTGTGTTAACGCATGAATCATGAGAGTAGATGAACCAATTGACATACCCAACAAGGTGAATCGTAACTTTGATAGGTAACTTTTAACAGTACGTAGGAGAAAATAGCGTATTCATTGAAGCACTTCTACGTGCATCGTCCAAAATATCATGGAAGGAAGAAGGAGCTTAAAATATGAAACATGCTCACACGAAGGCACAGCTGATGAACTGAGTGCCGTCGTGTGCCGGTCTCCCAAAAAAGTGAACATATTGACTTGTGAATACTTGTGAATCATGTGCATCAAAATAGATTGCACCACAATTCTCCACAGCTTTGACAGCAGCTGCAGCTCCTAAGACTGCCCGTACACTTCTATCACAATAGTTAGTATTTTGTTGCACACATAATCATAAGTAGTTCTGTGTCCCGATTCATAGAAATTACAGTTCTTACTGGTTTAATTTTGAGGAACTAGTTTTATTGTGACTTGATCTACAAAACTCATACTTTTCTGACGCTCGATGTATAGAAATTGAAGTCCCCCGTGACTTCCTCCAGAGAAACTATATTTCCCTGTGGCTTAGTTCGGAAAAACTATAATTCTCTGTCGTTGAGTTCAGAGAGACTATGGTTCACTAAGGTTTCGTCCAGTGAAACTTTAGTCATCTGTGGTTAAGCTTTGGAAAACATCAGTTCTCTGCGGCTTAATTCAGAAAAACTATAGTTCTCTGTGGTTTAGTGCATAGAGTGGCTAAAGTTCCTTTTCGTGGCCGATCTCAATGGGCCGCCGAGGCCAGTTAGTTATGGAAAGAAGACGAAGACACGTCTTGTGCAGCTCGGTGAGATCGTTGAGTAGCTTCAACAAGTTTTGTTCAAGCCATTCATGCACCGTGTACTCATCGTAGACTTCTGACAGCACTTTCTCGGCGTCAGCTTTGAGCTTGCGGACCTCAAACAGCATCGTGGCCAAGTCTTGGAGTCCCTGCTCGACGTGCTGAGGACTGGCGAAGTTGTGTTGGATGTTGTACTCAGAGACCCAGCCTTTGACGTGAGGGTTTGCGTACATCTTAGCGACATCTTTCTGGAGGATGTGAAGTCTCTGGGCGATCTCGTAGAAGTCGCTGCCTGGGAAATGACACTTGTTCACAAAATCAAGGTACTTAAGATCAAGATTGATGTATGAATTGCAATTAAGGGCTTGCCCTACCTTGCTAAGCGCGGTGTGGTCTGCCTTTCTCTGAGTGACGTACATCAGATTTACAGCCAATGATGGTATAGCTTGCGGTAGCAGCTCACAGAGCACTGAGAAATGATCGAACCTTTGCCAACCAGTCAAAGTTATGCCTCGGAACGGAATGACACTCTTATACATATCCACGAGTTCCATCCACTCTTTGTGATTGTTCAGGCGCTCATTTATGTTGGTGATGAACGAGTCAGGATTGGAAGCGCCTTTGAAAGCACTAGCAATCCAAATACCTGCAAAGGACTCCATGTACTTCTCCCAAATATCCATCCTAAGGTCTGCCATGATGCCAGGGTCGTACTTCCACACCATGATTTCTACATACTCCTTGATGCCAGATTTCTTTATTGTACTTGCGGGGGCCTTCCGAACCTCATCATCCCATATAATTGGTTGCACGTCATACACATCTTTGACATACTTCGCAATCTTCTTGATATGGTGAAGAAACATCTCTCCTTTGCCAAAGTCGTTAGCAACCATGAACGCTTGACACCTAACGCACTCGCCCATGTTGTACACTTCGTCCGCTCCGATGTGCAACCAATTAAGGCCAGGATGAAGTTCAATTATTTGGTCGATCATAGTCTTGATGAGTGGTACCGTTTTGTTATTTGTAGGACAAATGACCTGAGGATAGTTCGGAACTTCCCTCATTTCTTCAAATTCCTTCAGCTTAAGAGAACTCTCCATGTGTCCAATAGACTGAATGATGGGTATCACTTCCATTTGCAGGCCTTTGGCAATTGACAGGATTTCGGCGATTTCTTTGCGCGAGTATGCATTGCGCGCAGCTAGAGAGGCAAGGGGACCCCAGTACGGGAAAGAATCCTCGTATTCAATAAGCAGTCCCGTCGCACCCATCTCCTTCATGTAGGGGATGAGCTTTTTCAAGTAGCTCAGCTTCGGAGGCGCACCCTTCAGGTCCAAGTGCACGAGTTTATGGCTCAACTGGTTGTCGAACACAGCATTGATTTTGATCACTTCTTTCTGCATGAGGCGAGCACGCTCGCGATGGTTGCGGTCCCAAGACGACGCATAGTTCTTGCCTAGGATGATGCCGACAGGATCACGACCCACAGATCGGTCGTGAGACCGCTTTGCCCCTGTCAACTCTTGTGTTTTGTTGATGCCTGCCAGCAACGCGCTGACGCGCCCGCTGCTCGGTGCTGATATTTCTACGTTGCCGGTTGCAGGTCTTCTTACCACACGATCCGACTCGCGTGCGCTAGCGTCTGGTTTGGGCGACCGGGCAGGACTGTTCGTGATGAACAACACCAAGGCAAGAGAACAAGCTCCCACGCAGAACAACACGAGGAAACCCCGTCGCTTTCCACGCACAAAGCTCATGATTGATCTCCGCTAAACACGGCACATAAGGAACTCCTAGCACTGACATAAACGTACTGCAAAAACAAACCCGCAGGTCAGATAATTGGAGGTAGCTATCATGTCCCAGTCAACAAGTCTCACAAGACGTGACTGACTAATTAGTTATTATTTTTTATGGTAATTGAAATAGAAATGGTTGCTTCTAGACCAAACAAATAAAGTTGTAACTCATTATATGACATCACTAGTGCTGAAATAAGCAAATGAATGGACTCATAATATGGCATCACTAGTTCTAAGATAAATAAATAAAATGACTCATAGTGTTATATCACTAGATGAAGAACAAACAAATCCTACGATAGTGATAACTCAAGGCATCACTAATTCTAGAACAACCTACAATGAAGAAATACCTTTATGTATTTTTCACTGTTTTGATAGAGTTGAACTGCTGAAATTCCACTTGATATTGATATAATTTCACTTCAAAATTAGAGAAGAAAATTTTCTAAATATACAATTCAAGCATTATCTTGTGTATATATATATGAAAATACACTTCACGAAAACTGAACAATGCTTATTGTAATGATACATCATATGTGATTGTGTCTTGACAATACTGACTTGATGGCTTAAATACCTTATCACATGCAGAAATTCAAATTCAGCTACAAATGTGTTGCATTTTTTTCCTATTCTAAATAAAAATACATTGCTTGTACTTCAACAGAGAAGAAACATATTACATTTGATGGGAAACTGGGAAACTACTCAACATAATTTCACCTTGATCAAAGTCACTAAGGGTTATTATCCCTTGCACTAAAAAAGTTAAAATATCATTTTCAATAGTTTTACTTCAAAATTTCAAACAATTTTATACATTACCCATAAGCTCAATCAGAATTTAAATTCACTCATTGTTTCTACAGCAATATCACTCCTAAATGCATGGTTATGAAGCAGTTTAGATTCAAAGGCAAGCCATGAGAAGTATATTTTTACTTCAGTTTCCAGATTTACAATTAGTTACAAGGAAATTTTCTCATCTTGTATAAATAAAGGACTAAACTACAGTTGTTTCTATTTCCTGAAGGACTAACAACACCAGTTTGCTTAAAATGAATAACTGAATATAGAATACCTATCTCTTGAGTCCCTTTGCTACAAAACATACCAAGGTTACAAAAATATAGAACCATTCAAACATATCACAAACGTGAACTCATCATACAAATTTTCGGCATAAGTTAAGAAATGCTGGCTAACTAATAATACTAAAACATTAATAATTGATTGATTATTAGTTAGTTTGAAGCTCCTGAACCACATGAAATGTGATCCAAAGAAAGCAAAGAGAAGAAGAGATGATTTAATATGGACTGTAGAAATTGTGGAATCAAAATGCACAGGTGTGTTTCCACACCAGATTCCCCACCCAGAGAAATAGTAAGTTAAGAAGGAAGAGGAAGAAAAGACAAATGAGATATGGCAATAAGACATGAAAATTAAAAGAAGGAAAATGGACACAAAAGGTGAAAATCCTGAAGATTTATCTATTGCTGAGTTAACTTATCAGTGTTCCCCTGGGGTCACCACTCACTAGTTCCCATAGCATAAAATGGACAAATATGACTAACCTAACACTGCTACCTCTCCAATGCCCCTTAGGGGAATAAAACACAAACTGTGGACAGATATTTAAGAAAGAAACATTCAAGTACACTAACAGAGATGAGCAGAAATCAAATTATAACACAAAGTAAAGGGGAATTAAAGAACAAATTAGTTGATGGATGACAAAAGCTTACCATACTTGGAAATCAGACCAACAAAATTATAATGGAGGCAGACTCATAACAAACCATGATAGAAGAGGAATCAAATCTCACTACAAGGGAACAACTAACATAAATGCAAACTAAGGACCAAATCACTATGAGAATATATTATTGCTTGTGTGTTGTGTGTCAAATTTATCAGATAGGTTAGCCTAAAAATTCAAGTCTTCATAGGTAAATTCACATATATATAAATATACTAGCTTTGCAGTGAATACAGATAAACTAATAAAAACACCAATCTTAAGGAGAGTTGACTAAAGTCTATATTGAATTTGTTCAAATCTTGATCAGCTTCATAAAATCTGCCCATCGGGGATAGTCAAATTTGAAGAATTTGAGTCGGCAACATCCAGCCCAGTCAAGCTTAGCAATATCCAGCCTGAGAAATTCAGTAACATTCAGCAAAGGATTAAAATGGAGAGAATTAGCTAAATGGATTGAAAATATTGGGACTAATGAGCTAGAAACTCTCTATTCAATAAAAAGTTTTCAGTATTAAGAAACCAAATAATACTAGTGGTCTGGGATTACAAACATAATATAGTCAAATCATCTTGTACATATTAAGAGTAAAAAGATGAAGCATACTATTTGGGCTTAATAAAAGAATGTTACCTTTAAAGTTTAACTGAATATTGCCCAATTCTCCATCAATACATCAAAATAAAATTTTTCTGTAATAGTAACAACAACTCCCTTATACATGAAAAATAATCATATAATAGTTCAATTAAACTTTATATAAATGATTCAACTCTCCAGCTCATAAGAAATGATATGTTATATGTATACTTATATGTAAGGGATGTTATAAACAACCAAAGTGACAAAAGCTTATACGATTTTGCAAATTAAAGGCCATAATTTATTGAAAAAAAAAATTTTCAGCTTACTTTCAAAAATTTCTCTATCTTTATTGCTTAACT
This sequence comes from Orchestia grillus, assembly GCA_014899125.1. Classification (NCBI taxonomy): domain Eukaryota; kingdom Metazoa; phylum Arthropoda; class Malacostraca; order Amphipoda; family Talitridae; genus Orchestia; species Orchestia grillus. Next base: position 84,952 of record VOMN01007117.1, on the reverse strand, counting down.
TTTTGCTTTGCTTCCCATTTTTATTACATGAGATGAGAAAATATTAATACAATTAAGTTCAAATCTTCAGGCAAAGAGATGCACCATAAAAATTGGTACAAATTTACTTAACATTAGAAATTGTTACGAACAGAGGCCCACAAAAAAAATCAGGAAATATTTTCCATCAAATTCAACAACTCCTTGAGGTGGAATGTTAGAATGAGGTGAAACAACAAAAGAAAAAAAATAGTTTATTCCAAACTCGATCACACACAAAGTATATACCTAATGGTTTTTCAGTTACTAAAATTAAGCAGAAAAAATACCTCAACAATTATGGACCTCTGACCTGCCTAATTTCTCCACTATGAATACCTGCTAAAGCGTTTCAAGGGTTAAAAATGCGTCTATTCAAGTATTTTTTTAACTCGGGGTGATTTAAGCGCAGACAGGTTACCTAATTCATGGACTCCTTGTGGTTTTATTTGAACTTCATACAAGGACCGACATCCGTCAGGGCCCTTATCAAATCCTATTGAGTTTCTTCAAGAATCACACATCGTACGAGCAGGTTGGATCCCCTAGTTCTGTTGATTATGAACCAGCTTATAAAAAAATTATTAAAGTATTATTCTCTTGACATACGCAATTTTCGGACAAAAAAAAAGTGTTATTGCACTAGGCTCCGCATTTACGACATTCATCAAAACTGCGGTTCCTAGTCTGTTGAACCCCGACCGTCTTGAATGCAGACCATCCGCAATACCCAAACTACCAGCTGATTGGCAATCTGCTGGCCAGATGACGCTAAGTAATAAGAAGCAAAAACAGAGCTGCACAATAGTTGCTGACAACGTGCATCATATTAATATATTAGCATAATATAATTAGACTAGTATATTGTAGACGGTCAGCAGTTTCTCTTTCTGACCGGCTTGTATCGGCTTTTGGGCTCCATGGCGTACTGGTAGCGTGATGACCTCGCAGCCAAAAGGACCAGGGTTCGAATCTTGGCTCAGGCGAGGCATTTTATGTAACCAAGGAGTACTTCCCTTGGAAAAGGAAATTTAAACCACACATTCCTCACATCCCTCACCACGCCATTAGTTGTTATGCATCAAAAACCCAACGGGAAAACGAGTTGGTATTTATAAAGGTTCTTTTTACAAACGGTCAGTAGCTCTTTTGCTGGCGAGTTTGTTAACAGTCAGTACCTCCTTTTTTGGCAAGCTTGTGAACATCAGCAGCTTCTTTTTCACTGATCAGCTTACAGACGTCGGTATCTACTTTTGGTGACCAACTTTTGTACTGTCACCAACTCCTTTTGCTGACCATCTTGCGTACGATTGCTAGCTCTTTTGCTGACCAGCTTTGAAGTAATTTGAAACAGTTTATTATCACAAGTGTTTTATGATTTAATGATATGACAGGCATGGATTTTCTATACCATTATAATGGACAGTTTGATATAAGCTACTTGTGAGTCCAAATAAGTCCTATGACTTTTAAAGTACCCTACAGCTTATGGATTTTCAAGCATTTATATGAACCCTTTGTGTGTGCATTATATCCCAAATTACTGATTGCCCTAATGGCTCTTATTTGTAGAGCAAGAAGTATGTTTGTTTTGTTTTTGTTAGTTCGGTGCCATGTTTCAATGCCATATTGCCGATACGGATGAATTAATTATGTGTACATTTTTACACGCTTTTGCATGCAATATATTTGACTCTGTTAAGAATCCCAATAGATTTCTATCCTCTAGGGCTAATATACAATATATGTTCTTTGAAGGTCAAATTTTATCGATGATAATTCTGAGAAATTTTGATGAATTAGTATCTTCAGTCTGGCCATCACTGATTTTGATGTACGAGAGACTTATATTCCGTTTATGGGAAAATGGCATGTACTTAGTTTTATCGATACTGATGCTTATTTTATTGGCATTAAGCCACAATGGAACCTTTTGTAGCTCTTCAGTTATTCTATTTACTATTGTAACACTTGTAACATCGTTTTCATTAAGAACTGAAGAAAAAGCTATCATCAGTGAAAAGTATAAATTTGAAGAACAAGATGGATTCAACAATATAATTGATGAATACCAAAAAACACGAGAGGTTCCAAAACAGACTCTTGGGGAAATCCATGACAAATCCAGGAATTCTGATCGATTATTATAACATATTGTTTACGATTAGTTATGTACGATCTAAGCCAATTAAAAGCTGGCCCTCTAATGTCATAGTAATCGAGTTTTGATATTAATATTTTGTGATCCACACAATCAAAAGCTATACGAAACTCGAGAAATACAGTAAATACGAGCTTAATTTCGTCTATATTTAAATACAAATATTGTACGTGATTGAGAATGGCTTGTGTTGTTGATTTTTTGGAACAGCAGCCATACTGTTTGTCATTCAGAAATGCTTTCTGTTCAAAATAGGAGTACAGTTTTTTGTAGACAATTTCTCAAATATTCTATTGAAAATTGGAAGGACAGAAATGGATCTATAACTATTGACACAGGTTTTCTCACCACTCTTGAAGATAGGAGTCAAACATCAATAGGAGTTTGTAAAAATGTTCAATGCAAAAAAAAATTGAATATTTCTGCGAGGGCTGGATATATTAAGTCAGCTATCCATTCCAACATTTTAGCTGGGAACGATTTTAATCCTCATGATTAATTTTTTATGGTATTTATAGCGTCGAGCACATCTAAAGCATTAGTAGGTAAGAAGATAAAAATTATTTTCATGGATATGCTCCATGTATTTCAAGTGCTGAATGGAATCGGAAGTAATACTTTCAGTGATGTTTTTACCTATGTTGACGAAAAATTTGTATGAGATGTTTGCTATATCTTTTGTCTGTTATGTTTTACCCTTCTGATTGAAAAATTTATCTTTGCCTAGTATTTTTTTTTAATGGGTATATTGAATATAGCAGGTGCCAAGTTTTCTTTACGTCATTTTTAAATTGAGAAATCTTAAGCACAAATGTTTTCTTTGAAATTTTGATTTGGTTCGTTACGTTATTTCTGAACTTGCTGTTGAGAACGATCTTCTGTTATTTTCAAACTGCTGACATGTTTGGGCGATTATAACCAATGCCTCCTATATCGAGATATAGGAGGCATTCTAATAACACTCGAGTAGACATTCTGCCATCAAACTATTTGCTTCTATCTCAAGTAATAATATTTAAACTGTCAATTGTCTTAAAAGTCTCTTCACCTTCTACTGAATTTCGCTATCATTTTGTCGCTGTTACACCTAAACTTAATTTGGGAGAAACCAAAAACTTTTTCTTCCGTCTTCTAAAATTCCTGCAGCTTCTTGCAAGCGGACGCGGCGGAAGGGCTATGCTAGGTTGCACGCGTCGCCGTCGAGTCAAGTCAGTGAGCCTGTGGCTATTGTAGTGCATGGTGAGGTGACGTGCAGCTGACGAACTCGTTCTATTCCGCCTGTTTTGTGGTACTCGGATAAAAAAGACAGAGCTGAAGTGGAATCGCCTTACACACAAGACTTGTAGACAAACGATAAAATTGTGTAAGCATGTGCTGAGAGTGGATTTTATTTCCAGTGAAATTATTTATTATAAAATTCGACGCTATTGAAACGAACATCGGCCAGCCGCTAAGCAGGTCATCCGCAGGTGAGCAGCATTTTTTTCTGGCTTTGCAGCCCAGAGTCTTGCCGGAAATGCTCGTAGGAAGTCCAAGTCCCCCGGGAAATACTTGAGTTATTTAGAGTATTGGATTTACGTTTCTTTTTACTAAGCTTCAGTGACGAGGCAATCAAGGATCTAATGCATAACGAGGCGGCCATTTAGATAGCCATTTGGTGCATAATTTTCACGCCGTATTTGCCGAACCCTTTACGCCCTAGTGTGACTTTGTGAGCAATGCATCAATAATCGAGCTTGAATTTTACCGTCAACGTCTTGCAGTGAATGTGACGCGTAAATCGCCGGTTGCAGTTAACTTATTTGTGCCTCATCTTCTCAATCGAAAATGCATTCCAACTCACAAACGTCAAGAAAATGTTAGCTTACTCTAAAAAATAGACGCAAGTCATAACGGGTTAACTTACCCGTACTTGCAAATTTACTTAGAGTAATGAGGACATGTTTATTCCTCCTGTCCGGCTTAGTCTTTCTCGTCATATTCCTTTTGAATGGGGCCTTATTTTTGGTGTCGATCAGTTGTGTGCCGACACTGTAGCTCTAGTTACTGCATTTATCTTGGGTACATTGCACTTGAATTAGACATCGTTTTCTGTTTTAGTTGACGTTATGAAGACGGTAAGTCGAGATTTCACTTTCATTTGAGCTCATAGGGAAATACTTAGGCGTGAGGTCTTTCTTGAGACCCTGTCGGCTGCTGTGAGGAGTGGCCGTCCCTCGCTCTGGTGGTGGCGAGTAGCCCGCACACGAAGGTGGCGTATGGAGGCGTACTATCCGAACCTAAAAACCTCTGTAATGTTTACTACCGTACTATCCGACCTTAAAAACCTCTGTAATGTTTACTACCGTACTATCCGAACATAAAAACCTCTGTAATGTTAACTACCGACACTGTGTGGAAACGTCCCATATTGTGCTGTTTGATGGCCGCAAATGACTAAATAAACGTGATAAAAATTGAACATTTCTGGTACTCAGGCCATGGAACTCGGAGAGTTGTCAGTCTGTTCCAGGCAACGTTTCTCTCTTACGAATGAGAATTTGTGGAGGGTGTGATGCAAAAGATCTTGCGTTCTTGTGAGATCTATTTCACTGACTAAGTTTCTAGAAATGTAAACACATTTAAAAACTGAGAGCACGCGGAAGCAAAACTGGTTCACTAAAAAGAGAGGGGAAACGAGTTCGTGCAGGGTAACTTATTTGGTGCTCTCTAATACTCCGCTAAACTTGAACAACGCAGACGTTTGAGAATTTCTTGATTCAATTTCCCTTTTATTCACCAATTAGTAGTCGAGCCCAGACAAAAATGGCGGGACGACTACTAATCTTAAATTCTCAAGATTCTCTCTAATTTACGGTAACTCTGACATGAAATGTTATTTCAGTATCAGCGATACGGACTGCCTTACCTGACAGTCTCGCTATTGGTTTTGGAGTACGGACCCGAGAATTTCCTCCATCTAAATCTTTAACACGTTGACTCCGAAGTGGGTCATATATGGTACACGCGATCATCTAACCTAACCTTATGTAACCAAAGCACTATCATGAATACAGATTTTCGAGTTTCCTTCAAATTTGTGTTCATTAATCGAATAATCTAGTTCTGATTAGAAAGAAAATTAATAGAGTAACTAAATTTGTGAAACCAAAATCCTTGATTTTTAAATTCACAGTAGAGATATTTGTCGGCATGTAATTTTACCAGCGTGGAGTATCGGAGTCAACGTGTTAAGAGCGTGACAGACGGACCAGCCAGCCGAGCGAGCAACAACTGAGTATTACAGTAGTATATAAAAGGATTACGGTATTATTGCTCATGAGACTGATAGCTTCTATTATTCTGTTAGCTTGTTGCTTTTATTCTTTTAGAAACGTTCTATTAAGTCTCTAAAGGACATATTTATATGTACATGCAAATTAAATACGTATGGGATGTATTTATAGTGAAAAATTTTTTACTTCTCTTGCACGTCGAGTCAAATTATCTATTAATTATAATTGATGGTTTCTAATTTAACTGAAGTGTCGAAAAATTTTAATTTTCTGGAGATTTTACGTTTGCTAATAAATTTAAAACAATTTCAGTTATCAACAATCACCTCTTATCACTGTATGACGAGATATTAAAAATCCGTAATTAAAAACGAATAAAGTGTTGCTGAGAAAATAATCACAACTGATAAAAAAATGAAAAACAAAAATGTGGAAAAATGTCCACAATTGGTTTCTATGTAGGTGTTCCCATGAGTGTGTTGCCGCGTGAGGTGAGGTGTGGGCTGTCGTGAGAGCTAGGAAAGTCGTCATGACTGCCTGCGGCGATGGAAATGGTGTCTCCAGGCTATCCGAAAGTAACTCAATTGTAGACTCTCTTTTCCGTGGTGTACATTCCATGCCGTGGTCGCCAGTTGTGGCTAGAAACAGAGAGATTCAACGTGTGCCGCACAAAAAGGGAAAAGCCAGCTCTTGAAGTAGCCCTTCGGTATGTAGGATACCTCTCGCATCTGAATTTCGTGTGGAGAGTGCAACGCCGCTGAGGATATTTGGTGTGGAGAGTGTGACGCTGCTGAGGAAATTGGGTGTTTGGAGAGTGTGACGCTGCTGAGGAAATTTGGTGTTTGGAGACTGCGACGCTGCTGAGGAAATGATCCATCGCTCGATTCCGTGCCATCAAACTGCGATTTCGTTTTTGAATGCCGTTTTTAGATCTCATGTGTCGTCATCCAATCAGAATGCGAGACAAAAAAACTGGGAAATAACCAAATGAACCTAAATTCTAAAACTTTCTTTTCTCCGTTGTACGTTTTGCGTTCTTGTTAGATGTTTCTTTGACTGAGTTTCTAAAAATGCAAGCACATTTAAACGCTGGGAGCCTGCATGAGCAAAAAATGACTTTGATGCGAACAAACGATTAAGTTGGTCACTTGAAACAATTAAAATTTAGATTACTGAAAAATGTACCGAAGAAAAACTTAAACGTGACCGAAAGGCTAAGCAATTGGTCTCTCGGTCTGGACGAAGAATTTTAAACTCTCTGATTTGAAATGCTCTTTCTCTTGATGTTCTCAGACATATTCCATGTTGCTGTATGGGCACCTTATTTGATATCTATACGCACTGATCCGTTACCGTAAAGCCGTAAATAAAACTCAGTACTTTTGCATGTTTTTCACATTTATAAAGATGATCAGGGTAGGCAAGCAGTCTGTATTGAACTTGCAGAGTGAATTCAGACAGCGGTGTTGCAGTGCATGTAATTTTTACTTCGTCCACGTAATTTTTTTATTTGCTCACTTTTTTCCATGAAACCCTTTTTTCCTTTCGGTAAACTGGCTATTGACGCGTTCTAAAGCTCCATGCGACACAATAAATATTTTCCTTTTGGATTTCAGTGAGCATTGTACTCGCATAGATCTACATTGATCCATTTAATTTCTTGAACAAACGCTCCCTAGTCGAACTTTTTAGCCGCGAAATTTATACTTTTGGCCGTCGAAGACCGATATCGTCGCTAAGGCGGCCATTTTCGCCATCTTAATCACAGTAATCGCCGCACAGATTACTCATTCGATTATTATTTCATCATGCCGTTCAAATTATATGTATTTATCACCAAATTCTATGAAATTGCAAAGATTTTTGAGAGTCAGACAACGTCGTAGATTGCATATTTTCATGTATACGTACGAGAATACAAGATGATCCGCGGTGTTAGTCCACGGAATCTTCTTATTTACTCGCTTTTTTCCATGAAACTCTTTGTTCCTTACGGTAATTACTTTAGCTATAGCAAATCAGTGTTCAGAGCATATGGCAATATTTTTTACATTTCATGCTTGATTTCATCATAACTGATCAGTTTCCAACTGTTATCGTGAGTCTGTACAAACAAATTTTAAGAAAACTGTGCCTTTCAATAATTATTGGTAACATTGCAACTAGACATCTAAAAACCTCCAGATGACTAGAAGAATATCTATAGAAATTATCTCATTCTGTTAAATGTGATAATATTTTAAGCTATATTAGACTAGGCTATTGCCGTGAGTCACACTATGAATTATGTTCCGTATATGTATGACTCCTTTAAGCAATATCTCAAATATAAATTTCAAATTGCGTACTTGTATCTATGTGACACTCGTTCCGGATTTAGGAAAAAGTAGTTGCCCAATCACTAAAACAGAAAATGTTGTTGCGCAATCATTAAAACTGTAAAAGTAGTTGCGCAATCATTAAAACTGTAAAAGTATTTGCGCAATTATTAAAACTGGAAATGTGGTAAACTGGGAAATTTTGTGCCAGACCATAGAAGTAGTGTTTGTTCTCTTGTTTTTATGTGTAGAAGTTAAGAATTTTATGTGCTTGTACAACATAAAATTTCAGATCGTACTACAAATATTTATTATAGAAGCGTACAGGACATATCATCTTACGTGAAAAAATATTTCATTACTATGATGTGAATGTTGAACATTCTTTCACGTGCAACATTCTTCCGATTGTCATATGACTTAAACAATTGTTTACTTTGGGCAAAAATTGGATTAATAGTCACGATTGATAATAAATTGATCTCATCAATATATAGGAAACAAGTTCGTTGTTTGTGTTTGAGCATATCTCCAACTTGATTTAGTTACTAATTAAAAAATTCAACATTTTATATACTTAGTCAATATGAGTCGGTTACAGCGTTAATTGTGCATGAAGAGTTAGTGTGTAAAACGTAAAGTTAAATATTCTGTTTTGACTGAGAGATGTACGTAAAGTAATTAGTTACAAGTTCGCCATTCGTTGATATAACTTCAAATTGACTGTTCAAGTCGAAGTCATCATATGAAATAGGAAAGAATATTGCTGAGCAATAGCTCAATTGTGAATAGGATGACCGTGTTGTAAAATATTTCTGACTAACTTCGGAATAAACGAATTTTCTTTTTTCTTTCTTTTTTTCTAACAAGAGGATTCATTGCAGAATCAATAAGTCTTGTACTTATTATTTAATCCTTGTGTATTTTAAATATTTGAAGTTTGGAAGTTTATACCTTTTATCTATGGTCTTATGTTATAATTTTACTGCCGCCCATTATGCATAATTACGCATCTCCATCTCTTCACGGCGGCGATAACCATCCCCCGTTATCGCTGCCCATCCCCCGTCATCGCTGCCCAAAGTGTCGGAGGGACGCGTTAGGCGGCAATACATCATAGTCCTGGTGACGGTAAGTATGCATAAATATTTATGCACGCCGGGCTGCGAAACCGACGCATGATTATCGATACTGCGACGACAAAATTAGACTGGGTCGTTTTCTTTTCGCCCATATGATCTCGTGAGTCATTGGTCACTTATTTTTGGCAGAATGTTCCACCGAAGCTCTTTTCATTTTAGTTTGCTCTAATGTTCATGGAAATTCAGGGCACTGTCGTCTGTATTGTACGTAGAGCCCAAGCCAAATGGTTGCGTTTTTTTCGCATTGGAAAGCTTGCAGAAAGGCAGGCAGTGATGATGCAGTGGCCGGACTTTTTTCCAGGGCATGCCGGAGAGACCCCGGATTCTTCGGCTCCAGGAAAGGAAAGGCATTATTTTCTATTGGACAATGGGGTTATTTTTTGTCTCAAAATATGCTATGGCTGAATTGTAGAGCACGATGTGAATTTTCTGGGGTTAGTTCATGCGTTAGAAAGGAGAAACTTTATTTTTTGCTCTGGTTCATGAAAGGTTCGAAAATAAAAATACCTTAGTTAACACTTGGCCTCCGGCGTGGGTCATATATGGTACACGCGATCATCTAACCTAACCTAATGTAACCAAAGCACTATCATGTATAAATAAAATTTTCGAGTTTCCTTCAAATTTGTGTTCATCAATCGAATAATCTAGTTCTGATTAGAAAGAAAATTAATAGGGTAACCAAATTTGTGAGAAAAAAAAATCCTTCAATTTTAAATTCATAGCCGAGATATTTGTTGGCATGTAATTTTACCTGCATGGAGAATCGTAGTCAGTGTTAAAATAAATTTTCCATAATTTATAGTCGAGAGAGCTTAGTTTGATTCATCCCTAAATTGTATGAACATGGAAAAGCTATAGATTCTTGGTTCATGGCAGGTGCAATATTACGCACTTTCCAGAGGGGAGCACAAAACGTGTATTTCACGTAAGTAAACTCTAACATGCCGCCCCGATGGCCTCCATCGCCAAGCGTTTGACAACGTCTCATTGTCTGACTTTGTCAGAAGACGCGCGTGCCCGCCAGGAAGCATGATATTTGTTCGTATTCAGAGTCAGCTCTGTTACCTTACGTTCATATTATATTTACGTGTGTCCAAGCATCCAATCGAAGAACTTGCTGTTGATCGTGTCTCGTGTTTACACTCGGGTGCCGTCGCTGCTTTTGCAGTGTGGGCCGCATCTCGAGCGGCGAAATTGGATGCGAGTTCCATGCTCGTTATTTAGTCCTACACACCTGAGCGAGCCCGAGGTGCAGTGCCTCCACCTCCCACCTCGCCTTGGCGGCCGCCAGCCGGTTGGTGCTACTCGGATTGCAGCGTCCTCTGATTTGCATGCAGTAACACCTCGGTTTTCTCTATGACTTCGTCTTGATTTTAGAAGTTACGTGAGGATGTTCATGAAAAAATTGTTCATACTTTGCGTGACTAGCTGCGATGTGCGTACCAGTTCCGTGAACTATGTTGCCTCCTCCATTACTGTGTAGTTCTGTGTTATTGTTTCAATTCAGGTGCCTTTACTACGTGCGTTATTCTTATGTTATTGAGTTTTGCGAACAAGTGTAAGTGCAATTTTTTAAATAGGCGGGATTTAAAAACATAAAAACTATTTTGAAAGTACGCTGGAGCTTCACTTCGATACAATACATCATATGTTATAAGAATTAAAGTAACTACGATTTACCAAAATAATTCGAGGCACTAACCCAGTTGGATATCCCACATAAATGAATTTCAAACACTTGTTGCTTTCTATAACATGTTCAAGCTAAGTACGGGTCCCCTCAGCGAGAAAGCTCGCAAGACACGTCTGCCGTGAAGACGTTTGGTATGGAGGGTCACGGCTGCGGCCATCGGGCATCTTGAACGACCGCGAAGTAGGTATTGAATGTCTCTCGCTTGGGCTCTGAGCTCAGCAGGGTCGTATCGAGGTCTCGCTTCTGTTAAATTGTTGCGTGCTTGCACCCAGTCTTTGAGAACTGATATTGTACCAAAAATTTTCTTTCGAAAATGCTATTTGAGGAACCATATTTGGACTTGTTTTAATTAACTTTCAATTCTTTCCAAACTTATCTCAGTAAATTAGCTATGTAGAAATCGAAACTTACAGCTTGAACAAATCAAAGACTCGTAACATTTTCCCGACAGTATTACAATGTGTACAATTCAATACGTCTTGTGAAGTCGAGTTCTCTCAAAGATTATACATACTCTAAGAGACTTTTTGCGGAACTTACCAGAATTGAGTCGCGCTCATATTGCCACTTAGGTAAGTACATAGGAAGCATTTAAGCCTCAATAATATGACCTGAATGTATTGCATGATCGCCGTGGACGTTGCTCAGAGTGGTCGTGACTGATTATGAAGCATAACCCACTCTTAGTCAGAGTCGTAAGTGGACCGCGCTGGGGGAGAGGCTCCAACTGTTCACGATCTAGTTCCAACTGAGGAGCTTGAATGTTTCCGGCTTTCTTTCCCTAGCCATTGGCCTCCAAAACTACTCTGGACCATTTGGCGGTAACAACGTGCGTGAGTGTATGTATTTGTGGCTGTGTGTACCGTGGATGTGCGAGTGTGTGTGTCCGTGTCCGACTGCGTTCAACGAAAGTTGTTGGAGTGCTCTCTGGTTAAAGCAGAAGGCCTGCGGTTAGAATTTGGGCCATGGAACATTTCGTGATTATTTAGAGCGTTTGTAAGTGATGCCAAGGCTTGGGGAAAGATGTGATGAGTACAAAAAAATAATTGTTTCTTTTTGACGTTCTGAAATAATCATTTGCGCTTAGGTTGAGTTCCGTAGGTGCATTACGATGTTTCTTGGAGAAAACTTTCACGGATGATCGGTTCTCGTGATATTTTTGATTTGCGAAAAAGAGCAAGGGCTTCACCCTTGGCTTTCCGAATTGCTTGTACCTCGAACAGCCTTTGGATGGCATTTATTTGGTCCAGTAGGGCGTTGGAAGATCGTTAGCTTAATGAGAGACGGAAGCGGAGGAAGTTTAACCTACATTGTTGGGGGTCTTCAAGCAGTATGGATGTAGGACCGCTCACACCCATATATTCCGAGTCTTTGGCTCACTTCTTCTTCTTCGATTTGAAAAGTGCTCGTCATTGCTCATGGATCTCATCATTGCTTAATAAATAACTTCCATGTCGATACTTTTGATAAAAAATATGTATTATACGTAATGGGCTATTCCGGAAAATGATTCGTCTAGTCCTACTCTTGGTTCCCTCGAAATCGTGATCATTTATTTTTAGTATTTTAAGAACATTTTTTCAGTGCACATGTTGCGCAAAAATCGGATTACCGTGGAGTTTATTTAACACTTACTATTTTATTTTGCTAAGTTCGGTATTTTAAACGAGATTTTTTAATACTTTCTGGCGCCGTTTGGAGACCTGGTGCTTCACCTGCGCTGACTGAGCCAACTCTTGGGTTGGACTTTGGAAGGCAACTGAAGAAATACGCTGTATTATTTTACGCGATGTCAACATCCGTCTTAGGTGAACTGAAAATAAATAAGGGAATTAAATCCAAGCAAATAGTAAACGTTTGTAAGTGAAGAGATCATCAGTTGCTTAAATGGCTTTGCATTTCTGTCTTGAAAGTTATTTTTTTACTAGCGTTTTCTGCTTCTACATTTTACTTCCTGAAAGCTAAAATAATTAGTGATTGCATGAAAACGATACTGAGAAAACTGGGTCAGCGCTGAATTACTTGTCTTACATTTGCAATTGCACAGATAATCAGACACTCAAAGACTCAAACTTTTAAGGCCCGTTATTATTGTCACGTGATGAAAACATACCCGATTTTGGTTCCATTTATCACGATTGAAAATTAGGAGTTTCGGTTATCGAAAGTGGCCAACATCGTGGATACAATCCCTTCCTGTGCCGATAATCCAGAGATGAATTTGAGTTTGAACTTCACTAGGACTTGTAAAGAACAGCGCTGCTGCCACTCGCCATGTTGGGAGCAGCTCTGGGGCTGCTCTCGTGTTCACATGGAACTGACGTCAGGAGCGGACTCGTAACCGCGCTGGTCCAGAGCTATTGTACAACTGAAATGAACTTCAATATTGACCTTTCTTTAAAAGAATTTCACTAGTTTCTTCAAAAATGATTCGTCGTACCATATGTGGTGTTAGATATAATAATAATGAAATAAATTATCGGTAACAAAAAATAATAAAAATTCAGTTTCCATTACGCTAGAAGCCTTGTGCAGTCTTCAAGGTTTAAGTACCAGGCTTATCGAAGTTGAACTTTTCATTTAATGTTGTTTCATTTTCTAACATACTGTCCTCCTCATTACTTCATATACAGGCTTATGCAGGCTACAAGATTCAAATTCTAGGCTTATCGAACAAGAACTTTTATCACATTTTGCTGCCTATTATCCTTTTCATTACTTCAGTGTGCTTCGTTACCTACTATCCTCATTACGACAGTGTGCTACGTTACCGTCTATCCTTCTCATTACTACTCTATGCTACTTTACGTACTATCCTTATTATTATTACTAAGCGCTACGTTATCGCCTATCCTTCTCATTATTACTGTGTGCTATGCCACCTACCATCCTTCTCATAATTATTCTGTGATATGCCACCTACCATCCTTCTCATTATCATTCTGTGATATGCCACCTACCATTCTTCTCATTATCATTCTGTGCCGTGCCACCTACCATCCTTCTCATTATTACTGTGTGCAACGGTACCTATGATAGGTTTACTTGTGAAAGAAACAATAAAATTTTCTAGAATAAATTGCTCATTTTAACTGTTTTATCTATTTAATTATTTAACTATTATTTTTAATTCTTGAAATAAACAAGTAATAATTCTTTGACTCCTGGCTCTTTTCTTTGTGCCAAAGTAGGTACTCGTATGTTCATATGCGTGTAGGACTTCTTCGATCTGATTAATAAATATCTCTTTTAAATTTCACTCGTACATAAAGAGATCACACGAGAGATAAACGTTCTCCAATGTTCGTTAATCGTTCGTAACCTTTGAAATAAAGATTTAGAGCGATGGAAATACGGTAAGTCTAACATGCCAGTCTCGACCACGTGACTCTTTCCATTGAAAGGATTCCCACGGCGCCGTTTTTTCTCATGAAAAGGAACGAAGTTGTGCAGTTCAGATTCGACTGACGTTACGTGCAGCGTGAGAAGAATATTTTCTCACGTTGTAGATAAATAATATTGCTCGATTCTGTGTTTTTATGCTATGGCTGTCTGTTAAATAAATACCTCCCATCTGTGCTGCCAGTGCCATAGTACAGTCATGTTTTTTTTGAGGTTCTTCGTGGTTTTTTATTGTCTGTATTGTGCATGATGCAGTTTCTCAAAATACAACTCTTATTTGCGATAATTACCAGAGAATAATATTTGGACACCATTTTAAATGAATTCCTCAGCGGAGAATTGATTTATTTGTCTTCAATTTTCAATACTTTCAACTTTTATGTCTGAGATCTTTCGCAGTTTGCCTTCGCAGTTCTTGAAACCCGACCTTTAAGTCCCATGGTGTGACTCACTGCCGCACATCGATCAAGTCTACGAGTAAATTGATAACCTTAGACCTGTCAGTGAGAGCTCCATCTAGAGAATGACTTGCGTGAGCTCCAGTCGCCTTACCTTCAATCATTGACTGGATCACTCCTAGCCTTTTTTTCTCTATGTCGATGATCTTAAGAAATGGTTGTTACACGTAATGTGTCACTTGAAGCCTAACCCTGACAATGGCGTCGAGATCACTGCATCGAGGCCGTCGGTCCGACTCTGCTTCAAGTGTCCCAGATTTTGGCTCTCAAAAAATCCAGTCACAATGGAACTGCGGATCTGCGGAACCGGAGCCCCTCCCCTCCCCTTTTCAGTCCGGCGGCTTCCGTCAGGCCGGAGAACAACGCTGAAACGTAAGAAACAAAAGCGATGTTGAAGTTACAAACTCTATATTAGGCAACCTCTTTCTCAACGCTCGCATTGTAACTTCTGACATCTGTTTTTCAGATAGGTGGAAATTTCTGCTAGAATATAGCCATTTGGAAACCTATCGATGGTGACACTACGCCAGCACATGGTATGTTTGTATCCAAGTTAGTTTGCTCTATTTTTTATCTACCCTCATTTATTTTAATGAGATGTAGAAAATTAGGATAGGATTGCTTTATAGGGAAGAAAATATATACCGAAGAAACTCTTTCAGGATTTTTATTAGTATCTCTTGTAGGAATGAGATCCTAGTACATACTTGGCTAGTTCTTTCTCTGACTTCGTATGTGTCTATGTAGCGTGCAGGTGACGGCTGGACGGGTAATTTGTTAAGGTACCACATTCCTGCGCGATAAGTTTGGCAAGTGGCCTGACAATCCCTGACTTGGCAACTAAACAATCCAGAATCTCCACTCCCTCACCTGACAAAATTGGCAAATTATCTGCTGAACTGGCGAGCCCTCAGCTCACGAAATTGACCAGTTGTCTACTTAACTGGTCAGCAACGCTTGACGAAATTGATCTTTTGTCTACTGAATGGGCGAGCCCTCGCCTGATTTAACTGACGAGTCGCTTGCTGAATTGGTGTCCCAAAATTGGGCAGCATTTAGCAGAAATTCAGCTACTCTTGTGCGACAAACTGAGCAGATGCTCTGCTCAAAGCGAGCGCCTTGTGGTGGTAAATTTGACAAGTGGACTTCCGACATGATTGTTGCCCGCCAGCCCTGCCTCCCATGTCGGGCTGCACGCCACGCAGCAAGCCAGAGGAGATAGGCACGACCAATGCTAATGCATAGGCTCAAGTGGCCATCAAAATTACTTTGTTTCTCACTTCGCTAAGGTTATTACAATTATTGTAATGGACTAGATACGTCATCGGGCTTTGAAATGTGTGTTCACTAGTCCTGATCCACTTAATAACAATAATGACGGTGTTAGAGGGTCTTGAAGAAGCTCCATCCGACGAGAATTAATTCGAAAATAGAGCTTGTTGGACCAACGGAGCGTAATTTTCAATCCTGTAACATTCATGGTAGATATTCTGTTAATTTACAGCTCTGAGGATCACTTCCCTGTACAAGACTCATCCAGATTACTTATTTCACTGCTCATACAGACACTGTGTAGGTAACCGTATCATGGTAAGGCAGAATGTATTGCTCAGTAATGGCCTCTTGGTTTGGTCTACCAGGTACTCATTACCCCTGAAGTGCGGGCGTATCACTGCCACGCGAGCAGTTGCAGCGACGGCATGCCGGCCTTGATCTGAGGGAGGCGCGGCTTCTGCACCATCACCTTGTGGTTGTGGTCCGCCAAATATAATGGTGCGCTAATTCGCTTCTGCGTTACTTATTGCTTACGTTCAGGGCTCAAGCTCACGTTAATTGCGCCGTGATGTGCGCTCCTGACCGCTTGCCTGAGCGGGTGGTTACCTGTGTAGTATATCTTTTTAAATCTGCTGTTCGCCATTACTGTTCCAGATATGTTCAGAGCTGTTTATTGCGCAATTGCTCACTCTACCAGATGGGAAATTGTAGCTGTTGTTTAGTGTATAGTTACGATAAACGAAGCGTAATAATGTACTTTTCACTTCTGTGTAACTAATTTTCTGTATACGTGTTTGCAATGGGAACAAAGCTTCAATTAGTGAGTAATATTTTTATTCTGCTATCAGATTTTCAGTAATGCTTGATATTAGGTCATCAAAAGATAGTCTGGAATTTCTCTGAACCTAATCCACTTCTATTTTTATGAATCTACGGGCGCCGTTTAAAGTTTTAGAATTTCCATGAAGCTTGGTGAGCAGAGGGCGATATCCACAGCGGGGCTATCTGACTACACTGAAAAAATACGTGCCGATGAATTCACTTCAACAGGCACTCGTGCGCATCAAAGCAGCAAACGGTTGGGACTCTTTTATTATCGGTTCCCAATACTGAGTCCTTCTTCTGAGGTAGCATATAGCGGGCACCTTCTCTGTTATGTGAAATATATCCACAACATTTAAATCGCGGCGTATTTTCGTTTATAAATGATAAATGACAGGTCTCGGCTCGCCTGATTAAACTGAAGAAAGATTCGGTCTTTGATTTGGGTTTGATTCGAGAGGAGCACGATATGAACCGGCTCCGTCAGTGGTTGTTAGGAACTCACACCAAGAAAAATGATAGTTCACGCTTGCCCTGTTTTCTTTGGTTATGACGAGCTTTAGCTCAAGCCAGCGATAAAATTGATGTTGAAATTGGAGCTATAATTCAAATCTAGCATCATACTTGTCTAAACGATCTTATTCCATAAAAAAATTAACTTTAGGCGTCATTGATGACTTTGGATAACCAATTTAACTCCAGAAAACCGGACATGGCTATTGGATCGGCAGCATTGCTGTACATTTAATTATAACGCTCTCGGTGACGTTAATTAAAAGCAATACTCATCTGCACGCCCAATGACGTCAAAAATAATCAGTATGATTATGGTTTGTTACTGTAAGCCCGTTCATTCGTAACCTTTCTGTGCAAAAATATAATTATATACCGAGGCAGTAAACTTTTTAATGCATGACCTGTCATGTACGTTCGAATGATTGACATGGTGCAATGTCAGATTATACGGAACATGAAGTGCTACGAAGATAGACGAATATAGTTCACCTTTAATTGGATGTTGCAACGATCAGCGTCTTGCGGTCGGTAGTGTCCCGCTGACCGCTAATGATCTTCCACTGCAACGCTGGGCACGGCGAGCGCTCGGGAGGTTCCTGCAAAGAACGCCGGCCCAAGGCCCACCATAATTTTTGTGATCCGTTTGCTCTCTGAACTTTGGTGCGGAACTCATCTGAAAACAAACGGCAGACCGCATGCGGTTGTGCGCAGACTATTTTATGCAGCGTAAGAATCCCAGTCAGCCTTGGGAAGTCAATTTGACTCTAGAGATTCGTTTTGTATGCTGCGTGCGCGTGAAATTCATCCGAGTAATGATCGAGCAAATTCGAGTCGATTAGAATCTTTAAGTTCAGAACTTACTGAGTGGTATGTCAGTAATGACATTTAAGGAAAAAGTAATGAAGATAAACAGCTCTCATCCATTAGAGTTCATTTTGTAATCGCATTTTACAAAATGCTAATGAAATTGAAAACCCCTTTCGTACAATGCTTCAAAAGGAAGCGAATGTCAGTAGTTTTAATTTGCTACGTATTATTTATTTCGATCATGCGGTGAATGGTAATTAACTTTAATAATATGCTGTTCTTTAGACGGAAGGCTTCTTCACTAGCGTCTGGAAATGCAACAAATGCTTCCACACCTGAGATCTATTGCATACTTTTCAGCTAACAGAAATATTACGAAAATATCCCCAGAACCCGAGAATATTATGATCCATTTTTCTTGCTTTGGGGTTGGTAATTACTTAATGGTGTCCGAGATTATTGTACTTGTGTTCAAGGTTGGTTGGTGTATCTAAAAACCTCAATTACAAGTCTTCTGAGGGCTCAAAATTACCATGAGATGTCTGCAATCGTAAGCATCAATTCTCTAACGATTTTCCAGTATAAAGTTCTGACTTCTGAAGTAATACAGAATGTCCAAAATAAGTACTCACTAACTTTAAACATATTTTTTTGAAGTGATTAAAGCTAAAGAAATATATCAGAATTAAACTGTTGTACCATGTACGTACCGATGAATTCGTAACCTGTAATACATATCATTGGCATTCATTATAATCAGTGGATACATTGTTCGTGGACATCCTGTATATGTGAGCGTTGCACGTAGTTTGACTGAATGCTATATGTAGCATACACCTCAGTCTTGCTCGCTGAGGTCATATCTGTCTTGCTTTGGTCGCTCTGCGCAAAGGAGGTTGATTTATACTGAACACTAGTCGCGACCCCTCTAAAGTTACGGAACTTTCTGTATTTATTTTTAAGGTGAATAGTAATTTCCCAGTGAAGCACGTTATATGTTACAAATGCTCCTCATCGTTTTCTTTTTAATTGAAATATGCATAAGCACACTATGTTTATCAAAACACTATCATATCGTATTCTATTAATAAGTAGAGCATTTTATTTTCTTTAGCTTACATTCATGTACGATACGACATTCAGCATCCCATCAACGACGTTGTCGCATTTCACTGCCGCTTGCGGTAATATTCTTCTATGAAATTCTGAAAAGCGGGTCGGAGAGACTAACACAGCAACCAATAAACTTTGTATTAATATATACATAGTAGAATTATTGAAGTAAAAGTTCTCAACGGAAGTAGTCGGTTGGGGAGGGGATTGACGCCAAATAATCTGTGCTTTATTTTTTTATTGCTGTTGAACTTATCAATGGACAAAAGAAGACGGCCATACACTTGCGTCGGTTTCTTTAGGGGAAGTATTCCTCTGTCTCACACGCATCGCTGCCAGACCGATTCAATGTTTTGACACACTTTCGTGGAAAAATTGACGGGATTCTGTGAATTTCTCAGCACGCAAGTCACGGACCCTAATTACTGTGGTAAAATTTTGTTAGTGATAACAGTTCTCTCCATACCTGCGTACTAGCGAGACCCTTCTTCGTGACCTCGTCTCAATTGTGACGCCTTTGTGTCGTAACGCAATTTCTACTTGCAAAATTACACAGAATTACTCGGTTGCACTCGAAGGCTTTAATTGAGCCTAAATCTACAGAACCTCGTCGATGAAAGATGAGGTTGTTGGCAGGTTGCTCTTCAGCCGAGCTTGGCAGCACGGCCTGCAAAGTCCACTGATTTTGGCGGCGCACTCGTGCTAGCGGCGGACGTGACGGGTCTTAATCCGTTCATCCTGTCTGCTCCCCCCCTCCCTCCCTCCTGATTCTGGACTTCTATTTTTTGAAACACATTGAAATGAACTTCTTGAATTTCAAGGTATGTGAAGAATTGTATTCTTCCGGCTGAGTTTCTGAGAAACCATTGATATGTAGCATTTTCGCTACCTACATATATACTTACTAACTGCAGTTGTTGTTTTGTCTCTGCGTGTTAAAATTCTCCAGAAGTTTCTAATCATTTCAATGAAAACGATACATGTATATGAAAAGTAACGTCTCAACGTATCCTGCAAAATCTGAAAGAAACGAATTACAGTCACATTCAAAAATACAAGTATAAAATGAACACTAAACGTAAACTGCAGAACACGGAAGTTCTGGCTGTATCCGTGTATCCAATGACGTGATACGTGTGAAATAATTAAAATATCAAATTGGGAGGGTGCAGCACAGAAGGGTACGTTTGCGTGCTTTTGTTGGCAGTCAACGTGGCTGTTATGCTTGGAAATACTGCAATTGCCACGGGCACGGTTCCTTTCCTCGCATACGAATAGCACAAAACGTGCTGACTCTTATCACCCTAAACCTGTACTGCAGCACACTGAGAAATTTCAAGCCAGTGCTTGCGGTTTTTCTGCGCTCGTTTTCACATTTAGATTTTTGATGCTTTCCATTGAGCTTCCTGTTATTTACCCCTTCATTACATTGCGATCAGGAGACTACAGTTTTAACAGCGATTGGATCATGTTTAATCATAATATTATAGAAAATGCTGTAGCAAGTCTCATGAATTTGGAGAATAATATTAAAATAGAAAGACTCACCCAAGAGAACTTCCTCAAATTTTTTGACTCTAGTCTTCTAAAGATCTGTGAAATTTCCCTCCACCTTCGTTGCGACATAGGAGTACTTCTAAGAAGCGTCAGAACATCCCCCGTTCAGCCCTACCATTAATACGCCATTAATTCTGCCGAGTCTGATAACTTGTTTATTGAGCTAGGTCCCCAACATTCAATACTGGACTTGCGGCATGCGTGTTAGCGTCGTACGAGTACGTGGTGTACTCGCATCACTTGAGCGACGAGAAGCCTCAGGTCCTGCGTAATTCTGCTCCAGCGCGGTCAGCTGTGGCGTCCACACTTCTGACGTTTCCACATTTCAATATTCCTCCTGAATTTGTTCTGTAATTTTGCTCTTTTTTCTCTTAATATTCCATGTGACTGCTCTTTAATCACAAAGAAACGTATATGACCACAATCACTATTCATAAGCGTGAAATTTGAGAAATACGTGTACTGAAATGACGGAGATGTTTCGGAATGTTCTCTTGTAGAACATTTAGTTGATCGTTTTTTTCCTGAGTTATTACTTCTAATGAGATCAGAGACGGAATTGTATTGCCAAAGAGCGCGTATACGAGTCAAAGCCCCACATTTATTATTAACAAGCCATTCTCAATATCTTTTTTGATAAATTTGTATAGTTTCTACCTCGAGTATAAGAACAAGCTACTGCAGTGAATGAATTAATGCTTATATAATACATTGATGTGAATTGACACTTTGACTACGATTCTCCACACGGGTAAAATTACATGCCGACAAATATCTCTACTGTGAATTTAAAAATGAAGGATTTTGGTTTCTCAAATTGGTTTACTCTATTAATTTTCAATCTAATGAGAACTAGCTTATTCGATTGATGAACACAAATTTGACGAAAACTCGAAAATTTGTATCTGTACATGATAGTGCTTTGGTTACATTAGGTTAGGTTAGATAATCACGTTTACCATATGTGACCCACTCCAGAGGCAAAGTGTTAAATATGTACACTTATAGGTACTTATATAAATTTGTAATTTTGTAAAGATTTTAAAGAGTACTGTCTCTGTTTAGAGGCCTGACCTTCATAACAGGTTTCCTCATGTAGAACTTGTACAGGACTTCTCAGTGCAATAGATAGCAGGCCATGAGAATGTTTTTTTTTTGCTGGTGGTTCTTTATCTTTGGATGTCATGCTTGTCTTTTCTCGCCAGTGGTACTTTATTTTCTATGTTACGACTGTGTTTTTTTGCTGGTAGTACTTTTTTTCTGCATGTTACCACTGTGTTTTTTTGCTGGTGGTACTTTATTTCTCCATGTTACGACTGTGCTTTTTTTGCTGGTGGTACTTTATTTCTGCATGTTACGACAATTATTTTCTCCGGGAAGCATTCTCAACTCGATCATCGCAATTTTAACGCAAGGATATCGTATGTACAGATGAATACAAAGAGACGTATTTTGTCAATGCTGTTGTATATGCATACCCGTCTTTAGCAGCCAAGTATGGGGTCTGTTGTTTACGTTAATGATGACGTAATCAACCTCAGTGGAAGTACAAATATTTATCGCTTTTTTATCGCTGCATGTGGCTATTTGAACATTTCTTTCTCCTGAATTTAAATTGGCGAATAATTTCAATCTTTTGTTGTATGAGGCTTTGACTTTCTCTCGCTTGTGATGAATTAGTCGTCAAAGTTTGTGTCCTTTCCTTTTGGTAAATTCTTCTGCTAACTACTAATATTGTATGATTATTTGGCAAATTGACACCATTTTGTGTAGCGAAATTTCCTTTCAGACAATCGTGAGCTCAAACTGGTGTTCTCTAAGCCATGAAATAAAGTTTTTATTTGAGAATGACAGTAGGTGAAAA
Organism: Orchestia grillus; assembly: GCA_014899125.1. Classification (NCBI taxonomy): domain Eukaryota; kingdom Metazoa; phylum Arthropoda; class Malacostraca; order Amphipoda; family Talitridae; genus Orchestia; species Orchestia grillus. The sequence goes on along the minus strand of VOMN01007117.1, from coordinate 62,528 downwards.
CTTTATTTAGTTTCGTTTGATTTGTAGTACGATAAAATTACTGCTTCTAAAAAATATACCTTCATATGCTAGATGTGAGCTTTTCACATCTACCTCACAATTTTTAAAATTTCATCCCCTTGAAAATGATTTATGCATGATAACTCGACAGTATGGGAAAATTAGCAAGTTCTCGGAAGGAGTTCTTCAATTTGTCCTTGTTTTGATGCTTGAAAATGCTTCGAAATGTATAAGATTACCCTGTGACAGTTTACGTTATGCGCCTTCGTCACGTGGAGAATGTGCACCATTTTCAGACTGGGAACACACGTAGCCTTCAATCTCCCAATTTTCTTAATGATTCTCTGCACAAACCTTGCTGCTACTTCTTTTGACATCCCACGAAAGAGAGAAAGTCACAAATAGGCGTAAATATTTAAGGATTTGTGATGCGCTCCAGCAATACCATAAATAAATCTCTCACCCTTATCCAGCCAAGTTTGCCGTCACCACTCGAGTTTATAATCAGTGGAGCTTGTGTGCACAGCAAAGAAACCAGCTCACTTTAACGGACTGGGGCTGGTATTGTTGGCTAATGTGAGGAAACCTGGCAACCAGACCCACCAATCGAGCAAATATTGCTGCCGTCCATTGTTCGGGAGCGGCGTGACGCTCTGTGCTCGATTCTCTTGTTCGATCTCGGCTACGCGCGTGAGCAACATTCTGCTCAACGCTACACGGGTGACTTATTTCCGTAAAATTTCTTCCCACCGCCTATTATTCTAGGTTCTTCCTCGGAGAACTGCCTGCTTCTTTATATTTCTCCAATGAGGAAGCGAGTTTTTTTCTAATGCTCTTAATCCTCGTTTTTCCGTATGTTCAAATTTTTGGTAGATTTTGATTTGTGTAACGTAAAAAAACTTCTTTAAGAACAAACACGGATATTTTAAATTACCTTCACGCATCACTTTGAAGTACAGGAAGCCTGTTTTTTTTTCAGAAGGACGTGTGAACGTCCCAAATCTCGGGATGTCGTTGTAAAGGACGATCCACCCGTAAGCAATTTTGTCGCCCCCTTCATTCGCAATTGGACGCTTCTCGTCGCGCCGACGCGCACGCTTTCCGGCTCGAGTCCCTGCCAGCTGCCCGACTCGCAGCTCCCGAGGCCACTTTCGTCACGAATGTCGAAGCCAAGAAATTGTAAATCGATTCTTCTAAAAGCTCTGTCCTTGAAATGGAATAGGAAATTCAGGGGTGAATTACGTTTTGAGGATCGTCTTTTGATGTCTTCGTAAGACAGTCCTTGAATTGGATTACGAAATTCGAGTATAAATTACGTTCTGTGGATCGTCCTTTAATGGTTCATCTTCAGTGCATGTGAAGCCTGTGTTTTTCTGATACTGCGTCCTATTTACTTCCAATGGATCGGCTCATGTAATCAGTCTCGTTTCTAAGCTTTGTAGGTGCTTCAGTAATTTAAGCGAATCATCAAGTTGAGAATATTTAATAGCAATTTGGATATCTTCATGACAAACCCCACGCAAAATCGAGTCCCTACAGACATGATGCGTGCCCCGGAAGCCATTACACTAGCTGGAGCGTCGCTGAGCCACAAATTTTAAGAATCCTTCGTTTTACTTCTGATGTTAGAATTCGAATCCCTGCTAGGGCTGAAACTAAAGACGTGGTTTCATCACCCGCGATCTATGAGATATCATTGTTGCACGAACATTGGCATCAGTTAGCGATAGTTGCGTGACTGGGGAAGCCAAGCATAAAATTCGAAATGGACACCGTTCAAGTTATCTTTAACACGTTGACTCCGAAGTGGGTCATATATGGTACATGCGATCATCTAACCTAACCTAATGTAATCGAAGCACTATCATATATAAATACAAATTTTCGAGTTTTCGTCAAGCTTGTGTTCATCAATCGGATAAGCTAGTCCCGATTAGAAAGAAAATTAATAGAGTAACCAAATTTGTGAAATCAAAATCTTTCATTTTTAAATTCATAGTAGAGATATTTGTCGGCATGTAATTTTACCTGTGGAGAATCGTAGTGAACGTGTTAAATCCCACACCTTAAGGTTATATTCAAATTTCATCTCAAAGGATAAAGTTTCACTTTAATGAAGTCTTACCAGAAGTTTATTAAGTGCAGTCTTACCTGAGGTACTGAATGACTTCATTCCCGAGGACCAGAGCACTTGATATTCCTCGATAATTTTTAATTTGGTAGCTGACAATCATCAGTTTGAAATTGTAACTACAACTGACATCAAAACTCCCTTTGGAAAAATGTGTCTGCACAAGCACACAAGCATCGAGTCGCTGAACTAATATAATTGCACGGCGTTGTTGAGATTCATGTTTCCTCAGACATCAATTATTGGCCGTTAATGCGAGTTTAGTGGCTGTTGAATTTGCAGCGAGCGTTGCGGCCTCGTCAGGCACGCACCAGGTCGCCCTACCAGAGGTCGGGCATGGGGGGCTTTGTTCGTCCTGCGACCTCCAGTCCCTGGCTCTCCTGCATTCCTGCGCTTCTGAGCTTTATCATATTTCGCAAGGACTTAGCATATTTCGTATTTCTATTTGGTACCCCTTGATCACTGAATGGAAATATGGAGAATATTTTAAAAGTTCAAATCGAGGCAAAAGTCTTCGCAGATGATGGGCATGTTAGGGCAGAGCATCGTTTCGTGTCAGCTATTGTCTGCGTAAATGAATACAGAATTCTTTTGTAGTCTTCATGCCAACGTGTGAATTTCTTTCCTTTTAAATGTTGGAATGCGGTATCTCTTCAACTATTAGCCGGAAATCCTTATGAAGTCGTGCATTCTTCACTGAAGGATGAAGAGCTTCTGTTTCAAGAGCTTTATTTTCTTTCCACGATGTTGCCTGCAAATCGCGTTTCTCCTCCAGGAAGAATGAAATTTTAGGTCACAATAACTGCTTAAAAAATTATTGGTGAATTCATTTTATGAATCGCTTATAAAATTATTACATATTTAGCCCTGCTGAGGTTATCTGTGTTATAACTTATAGAACGCGAATATTCTCTTGCTTGAATCGGTATCTGCAGATGGTTAAAAACTTCTATTTTTTACAATTTTTAAAAGGGTTTTTCATTCAAAAATGATTGATTGGTACACAAGCTTGTGTTCACAGTGTTGTGGACATGTGATTGCCCAATTTATTCACGTATGGTGGCGCGCCTCGTGGATCATTTATTAGAGGAGGATAATTTCAGCAGCCTTATTTTACCCCTTACCATTGCACGCTGTCCTCCCGGTAGTGGCGTCGAGCAGTTTTGAGGGAAATGCATCCAAAGTGCTGAAAATGTTGTACTATTTTAGGAAGCTTTGTACCCTAACTTTTTCTGATTTTCCAATTAATCTGGGTGCCTAACAATTTTTTCGGCGAATGATAACTTCACTTGAACTCACTCACGTTGAACTGAAATTTGTCTCGTAAGTTCCAATGTCTGAATGAAATTGCAAACATTTACTGTGCTTTTAACTTAACCACTGATTCCCTTCCTGAAAAACTCGTGCTAAGGGAAGGTCGTTTCTGCTCTCGCGGGACAACACTCGTACATGAGGCGGTGTGAGGGTTTTCGACATTTAAGTTCTATAACTTGGTTCTGTTTTGCCTGTGACCCCCCTCGAGAGATGCCATTTGCTTGTGTGTGCACCACCTGATGGTTCAGACATCCGTGGCATTCTCGTGTCCTCACTGTGCGAGCATGTGTGCTGGTACAAGCAAGGCCAGGGAGGCGTCGTAGAGGTGGCCGCCTAAGAAGAGAACTTTCTCTGACCCATTCAGTGGCCGGACTTACGGCGTAGCGGTAAACTGCCGGGGATGGAAGCTCTCCTCCTTGTATTCAGCTCGCCAAGCTGTTCGGAAGAACGTTAGGACGAACATGTAGTTGTGTCTGAACTTTGTTTGCTTTTTGTAATGCAGTGGCGTGATCACGGTGAAAGCGACAGTGTGGTGGCTTTCGTTCGTGTCCCGCTTGGAAACCGGTGAGAGTGGGATAATATGTTGGTTTTCAACAGTAAAAATAAATACAGCCTTGGCTCTCACCGTACATAATTTTTTTTATAAAAATGTAACTCTGTTGTTCTATGAACTTACATTCGTGATGCATGCTCTTACTTTATTGGAAAGCGCCCCATCGAATAAGTTTCGTTTGACTCCCATGTCTGCTATATAGCTTGGTGATTACTTCCAAGCGCTTGAAAATCACTGTAATGCCGATTGGATTTCGTTCAGATCAGATCAAGACTCGTTAGCCGCTTTCCGGAACTCAGGCATGAAGGCCATCGATCTGGTCTTGCATGATGACTGTTGAAAGGCTCCATCAGTAGTTCTCAGCTAGTAACGTCGTAAAATAAGTTATAAAGCTGTGACTTCTGCCAGAAATTCACATTGCGGTTACGGTTCATTTTTTGCAGAGTGCGACAAGGTTCAGTCAGAAGCTTCATAGTCGTAGTGTCGTAAAAGAGAAATGATGTTCCGGGAGTGCGGTGAGTCTGCCCGAGGCTCTCACGTTGCTGCGCCGCGAAGAGAAAAGATGCGGAGTAACGAGGGCGCGAGCGGAAACTCCCTAGTCACATTCTCGTGAAGAGAAATAAGAATTCGTGAGCACGATCATCTTGGCACCGCATTTGTGGACGGTCTAGGTCACATTAAGGGCGGGCTCGCTCTTGAGACTCGAGCAACGAGCACCTCTGCATTATTTGTGACCTCGATGCGTCTTACTCAACCATGAATCTTGGTCTGTCCTCCCTGGAATTTGGCTGGAGTGTAATCTTTTCGTCCCAATGTGGATGAAAAGGAAGACGAAACCATTATTGTTATCATTGATGATTATCATGCATTCCATTCCACATTAGTTGAGCTAAGTTCATGCATTATTCTTTCATGTGAACTTGGTCACTGCCACTTGCACTCTTCTTCGTTCATTTATGACAATCCGAGATCCTAAATTTAGGGCGACGTTGAGTGCATCCAGTCATTTTACCTCAGTGTCATGCGTGAGTTGTTCTAACCCAAAGTACTTAATAATCAACGTTACATTTTCCCAGTATTATTGAATAGTTAATTCGGTCCTTACGTATTATCGGGAGGACCTCATTCCCAAAGAATACAAACATTTACCCGAAATTTGGGAGAATTCCCCATGCAGTGGTTGCTCTTGCCCAACAAATTTCTCGAAAAATCCTGGTATGAAGTGTTTTTACCCTAAATTGTACATGAAATTTGCCCTGGAAAAATATTACTGGTCAATATGTCCAGAAGATATGATTATTTCATCATATGAAGCCAATGAAATTATATAGCAAGCAATTGCGACGTTCTGGCCTCCGGAATTACAAATGTAATGGTTAGGTTAGGTTAGGTTAGGTTAGGTAATTCCGGTTTTTTTAAAGGTCCTCCCGATAATACGGAAGCACCGTTAATTCTATCTACTGAAATGAATGTTACTCTCCAAAATACGTTCTTATATCTTCACCATATAAGTAACTTGATTCACATAAATACCAAATACCTTCTAAAGCGTGGCCCATGATAATATTTCGTCCATTGAAGGAGTGACAAGGGATTGATTCACCCCGCAGAAAATGTCTAAATTTATGTGTCTAGTGTAGAACAAAGCAATGATAACTTATGGGCGTAGAATATTCCCAATCGAAATTAGTAATAAAAGCCATCATAGTGCACGACAGTGTCCAACAAGCGCTAGAATTTGCACTTTTTGTTATTTACATCAATACCACCATGCACCAAAAGGAGCAAGTTCTATCTGTTGTTTATTATTGTTAGGCTCTGAGGAGCAGTTTCAGGGACTTATTGCATACGTACTTGTGACGACCAGCTCTCACTGATGTATCGGACGGTAGCAAGCGAAAATTCGGGTCTGACGCTCTTTAGTTTCATTAGATCGTACGTACATGATGCCTTACAATTTTAAAATTTTGTCCATTAGCCCATTGGTGTCAATCTATGTCTCACCTTTCTCATTTTCATTAAGCGTGGGACTGCTGAAAATGCAAAACGCATTGATGTGTATTTGAATCATGACGTTAATTTTTATACCTCAGCAGCAGCTAAAATTTGATGGATCGTTCAGTATTTGTCGTGGACTCATTGGAGAACTCTAACTGCCATGAACACAAGCCTGCTACACCTGCAATATATTAACATTTTCCGTTACACCGATGAAGGATGGTCTGTGTGTGGGAACTTGCGTCAGTTTTAGTGACTCGCTTCCTCAATTTCTGAGAAGACAACGCGTCATCAGGATGAAACGCACAACTTTCTTATTCGCTTTTTTTCATCCCGTGTGAACTTTTTTCCTCTTTAACTTTGGAGGACACTCACGTTCTGTTATTTGAATTCGTTTTGCCTCCTTTTCAAGATTTGCATATAATTTCCAGTTGAGCAATTCACCAAGAATAAAAATTTCGTGCTATTACTCAGATCTAGTACATTGATAAATGCGTCCTCAAGTAATTTTCACGGGGGCTTAACGTTGAGCTTTCTGGTTCAACTGAGTAGTATTCCCTTCAACATACAAGTAAAATTTATAGGAGCAATAAAACTCTTGCTGATTGTCGGTTCAAAGTCTGTCTTTATGTAAAGTAGCTCGAGAAAGGCTTTGTAGGCTTGTGTATGGCTGCATTGTTCCCGTGTGCTCGAGGGAAAAATCGATTCCAACATCCATCGTTGTGGAACATTTCGATCTCTGACGAATGATTGTCGCAGTTCGTATTGCAGTCTCGTGAATTTTCTGCGTACTAGGGTTTACTCAGTTGTTGGATTCAGCGTACTGGGCGTTCGAAATCAGTGAACGAACTAGTGACAGTAAGACAAATTGTATTGAACATTTCACTATAAGTGTGATTTTCTTGAGTATACATGACTCGCCATATTCAGCAAGCAAAATTATTATCAATAAAAACTTGAGCAAGTTTTCGAATTTTCCTGCATGAAATAATGGTATTAGCTAGCTACATTGCAGCAGCTTCCGCGCGTAACGTTTTCGTCTAATTTTTGAATTTCACCGCGAAACATTCAGCTGCCCAGAAGAACTTCCAAGATCAGCGCACACTGTATTGGCTTGTTACGGCCAAATTATTTAAAATTATCATAACACTCGCATTTTTTAGTATGAAGATCTTAGGGCTGATACATTTTAGCGTCGATTTCGCACTCCTCACATCTTTTTGATTACGGATGATTACATAGCTTTCATCTTTTAGGGTTGCTGACCTTATTTCATTCCGTACCCTAGTTCTGCATGATGATGATTCACTGCCACAAAGAATAAATAGGCAGCTTGTACATTTGATCCTTTTATCTTACTTGTAAATCACTACATGGTCAGTAGCCTAACTAATATTTACAGAATTCCAGAGTGAAAAGAGAAAATGTTCAAGGAAACCAGAATCTTAACATTTGAGAATTTTTCCATGAGGGGACATAGGTTAGGCCATAGGCAATAGGGCTAGGGTAGTTCAGTTTGTCTACCCTATGTTACGGAGACTGGCATCCCCACAGAGACACTGATAGGTTCCCTGAACTTTTCGGGACTCCTGTATTTCGTGCCCCCTTTTCCAAAAGAGGGCTAGCACGGTTAATATGTTTGTGCTCATTTTGTTATTGCTCACGCAGGGCACTCTTGCTAGCATCTCGGTTTCTGCTGGTCGAAGTCATCATCTTTAGTTTTTGCACATGTTTCTTGTGATGATGGATAGACCGGAAAGGGATATAACTTTGAAAATCCAGCTTTTCTAAAATAACAAGAACATCAAGAAAGTACGCTCCTGCTTTTGCCACATTTTGGTATGTGCACCGAGCAGTATAGCCTCAAAATCAACCGAGCGCTTGATGGAGCGTTCACCTCCATCTGTATCTAATTCGCTTGTTATTGCATCCTGGAGAAATCTGCGTACTGTGCATGCAGGCGGAAGGTGAGTGGCAGCGTGACGCGGTACAATGCTGGCCGGCAGATGGTCCTGTGCTGTCCTCCTGTGCTGAATCTGAGCTCTCGACCGGGCAGGACTTTCACTTGCGCGCAAATTTCAGTTTTCCATATAAAACTTTGGAATCTGTGGAAATCGCTCGGACACACGTCCCAGCCCACACTGATGTGAAACCTTTTTCACCTTTTTCACAAAAGGTTTCACATCAGTGTGGACTGGGACGTGTGTGCGAACGATTTCCACAGATTCCAAAGTTTCACATCAAAGTTTCACGATTTCCACAGATTCCAAAGTTTAAGGTTTAAGTTTAACACTTCGACTACGATTCTCCAGACAGGAATAATTTCGTGCCGACAAATATCTCTACTGTGAATTTAAAAGTGAAGAATTTTTTTTTCACAAATTTGGTTACTCTATTAATTTTCTTTCTAATCAGAACTAGATTATTCGATTGAAGAATACAAATTGGACGAAAACTTGAAAATTTGTATTTATACATGATAGTGCTTTGGTTACATTAGGTTAGACTACCGTTAGATGATCGCGTGTACCATACATGACCCACGCCGGAGGCAAAGTGTTAACCTTTCCTTCCCGATGGTAAAATAGCGCCGATGCATCGAACCCAGGACCTCTTGAGTACGGGGGAAGTACGCTATCGCTTGCGCTGCTCAGCACGAACGTTAGCATTATGCTTAGCATTGATCTCATCCCAAGTCACTTTTGTTTCTAGTAACTTGAAATCTGCCGTCGTCGTGTGCCGTTCTTTTGCTTTGCTCTCCTCTTAAATAAGTCAGGAATGTCGCTGCTGATAAGAGCGCTCCCACAGAAAGCCAAGCAGGGATAATTTGTGCGGCTGGCGTTAGAATTATTCATTCAACGCACACTTCTAGAGATGTGAGCCAAACGTTTTGAATTCCCATTGTGTAAAAAGAATGTTAGGTAAATTTAGCTGTAATTGGAGAAAATCATGAATAAAAGATACGCGTAGCAAGCTGTGGGAAATTACTTACGCTCGTAATTTTACTAAGAACGTTTTTCGTCATTCAGTTACATAGTAAATAGTTATTTGCATTAAAATGAATTGCTTCAGGTTTCTATTCATCGCACATATCAATTATTTCTTCAACCGTTTTAATATCGCAATCAAAGTTCCTCTCTCATGTTATACCATTCAACTTTGAGTAATCTCATGTCTGTACGATACGGATTTCTAGAGCTCGGGCTCAATTAAGCTCTGTTCCTAGGAGAGTAACAAGTGCGTATCAATTATCACTATAGTGTAGTCTCATCTGTATCATGAATGAGCAGACGCTGAATAACACTTTTTTGTCGCTAAAACATGAACTTCAATATTGAGCTAAAGCTTTCCAGACGACTTTGCTGCTAAACTTGCCGCTAGTTGGTGAGTTGTGGCTCGCTAAACCACAAACACTTTCTCCTCGGTCTTGTGAACTCATTAAGAAGAGCTACAGCTTGCTAAATCATGCCTTCTCGTAGTCGCATTTTATCCCTGCGTTCTGCTTGTACTCAGAAAAAAATTGAGTGAACTTAGTGTCGTAATCATTTGTTTTAACAGGGTATACCTGTTCGCATCTTTTTCATTTTTCAGCATACATCTGGCTATTTCATCAAAAAATGCCAAAAGCACACGACTTGAAAAGTGTATGATCCTCACACATCATCTTAATTTAAAAATGAAATAACTGTGTTAAACTGATCGTGTTATTGCATTTATTTGCACACCCAATGGCGTAAGGAAATTTTGCTCATAAGCTGACCCAACTTTGACGTGAGGGTCGGTGAGCGCGCCTGAGGAGCATGACGTACGTTTGTTTACTGGAGAGAAAGTTGTGTGTGTGCTCGGGCTGTGGATCTAACACATGCAGCAATCGCAGCAGCAGCGCGCTAATGCACGATGCTCGCATGGCCGCATGGTGCAGTGATAAGTTTTGCCGACATCATTCCCAGTCAAAGTTGCATTGCAACCACATCGATATACTGCTAATTTATATACTAAGCTAGTAAATATACTGAGTGGAGTCATCGTCCGAGCTGACCTGAAAGCTTAAAAGGGAGGCAGGTAGTGCTATACCTCAGCACAACCACTTCTACCGCGTTCCATCCCAGCGTGCTGGTGACGCATGCATGCGACACGTACGACAGCGACGCTCTACGTGAGTCAATTATACACCCGCATGATTTCTCCCCTGGAGATTCCGTCGTATCTCCAATGCGACGCTATTGTTTTTGGCATGTTTTTTATTGTTTTTTTGTCGTGGGACGGTTAGTTGTTCACTTGCTTTATGCTTGTTTACGTCCATTAGCATGCTGAGCTACTTAGAGCTGTTCAGTAATAACGAAGTAAGTGCATGAAAAACTCAAACTGCGTAGTTTGAGGACTGAAGTTTCTCCTTGTGACATACGCTTTGAAGAAGTTATTCCAATATATAAGCTCAAATTCGCTAGAACTGTTGATAGGGGCAGCATTAAAGTGGGGTTTAGTCGTTAAAAAGTTCGTATTTCAACGATTCTTGGTTATTTTTTCTGTCGGTAGCTCGAGCTTACCCGAGTTGTGTGATTCACACGCAGCGTCTTCAGTATTATGTATATACGAGTATGTTCGCATTTTATTTTCTTTCTTTGTGGTGGTGACTACACTTCTCTCAATACACATGTATACTTCATTCTCTAGTAACGCCTACTCATTTATGACTATCTCGATACATGAAGATGTGCTCCTCTGTGTCCCTTTGTACATGCGTCCGACTTGATATTTTTGGAACACTTTTTCACTCCATTCCTTTCAAATGCTGTGCTGCCGCCAATTTTCCTTCCTTGTCTCGACCACCCACCCAAAAACTTCATCACCCTGTATCGCGTGCATCTTCGTTCTCGTGGTGAAACACTACCGTTCTTCCAATCTGGTAGTTGAGGCCTGGACTCATCCATCCATGTCGGGTGCCAGGTGACTGCTGCGAAGATGAATGGGGGGCAGAAAGGAGGTAATTAAATAAAGGCCGTCCAACACTCGCTTCAAAAGATCGGTGCCGTGCATTTGGAAAACATGATTCCCATATCCAGAAGCCCGTGTTTTCTATTACTTTCACTGGACGCAGATTAAGAAATTCGTTTTCTCGAGTGTGGATAACGGTAATGAGTTAAGAAAAAATAATATTCGACTGATGAATATGAGAGGTTCTTACTCAAATATTTTAATCATACCTATTGTTTTTGGACAATACTTTATAATGAGCAGTTTCGAAATTTTTTCGCCTGTGTGCTGGCAGTACAAACATCGTCCAACAGTTTCTGCCTACTCACCCCGAATGCATCAATTTAGGAGGCCGGAGAGGCTGATGCAGAAACATATGACCGATGTGAAGTCAAATTTGCTGCAAATCGCTCATGAACATGCGATGTTTTGCTGATGAAGGTGACGTTGAGATAATTTATTGCAGCGTGAAGGTGACGTTAAGGTAATTTTTGCTACATGAAGGTGACGTAGAAAGGTGACGTAGAGGTGATTTAGAGCAGTTACGTGTTCGTTACTGAGCTCCGTTCCAAACACACTTGAAGGCCAGACTCAAATTATGCTTGGAGCTTAACTTTGGTAAGCTATCATTTTTTTTGCTCATCTCCCTTCAATGCTACCTGCTAAATGTAGCCCGTATGGTTGTGTAAAGTATAACATTAGTATCTTAACTCTAGATTTCGATCGAACGATTTTTACTTATAATGATGAACTGAAAGCTGTTATACATATCTATAACATTACCTTTTCTTCTACAAGACCACTGATCGTCTTTCGACATAGGTTTACGTCGCAGACTTCCCTCTTAGATGCTAGTACTGCGACAGTAGCCATGTAAGTGCCGTAACTACCAGCGAGGTAATTATTGAAGCATTTTATGTTGAGGGACATATGATAGTCTCTTCACAATTGTCAAAGTTAAATCAGTATGATTGATGACAAAAACTTGGATCTCTCAAATCTAGAAATTCCTTATTAACTTCCAAAGTTATTAGAAATTTTGATGATTAACGGTGATTAGAAAACGTTTATCAATCAATAGTAGTCTGCTTTTGTAACCATTTGGTGTCCTCTTCATCCCGAGGTCGCCTGCTCTATCTTTACTTATCACTAATACGAATGAAATATCTCATTTGCACCTGCGTAATGAAATTTCAAGATGAAAAAAGTTGTCAGAGTTTGGTTGCGCTTCCCTGGGCAATCTGTAATTTTTATACTGCTGCCAATCGTCTCGCTCGACGTTGCCTAACGCTGCATTCTTGAGTGCGCGCATTTTTTATGGGACGCTCGGAGCGCGTATAGAGGGACGCTCCGCAGCCACTCGCCTGACCTGACGCCGCTCTGCTGCTGCAGGTGGTGAGTGTTGCGCCACTCCTGCGCGTGTTCGTGTGCTGGATTTGGCTTCGGGGCTTTTACAGATCGTTCTGTAGTAACCTTGCCGCTCAAACGGTTATCAAAGAGAGATGAGGAATGCGACTTTTAAACTTGAATAACGATGAGCGTCATTTCAAACTGACCCTTTTATATGTATGTGAAAAGGGTGCTTGAAAATAAGAGTCAGTTCTTCTTAAAGGTTTCAGACTCTCATTACTGATGCTGCACGCGAATTACGACGTTTATGGTTCGTCTTCCTTCCTAGATCCCTTTTTACCAACATTACTGCGTATCTCAGAGTCGCTGAAGACCTTCGTGTGAGGTTATTCACAGCCTTCGCATCCTCATGCCGTTGCAAGTCGCTGAGGTTGAAAGGCCTCTGCCAGCCGCTTTGGCCTGGGGCTTAGAAAGCTAGCTGAAGCTGCCTTGGTTTCACAGTGGAAAGATGCTCTCTGTGTCAGTGGGCTGTTTTTACGGTTGCCTTGCGTGGTGGGCCCATCAATTCATTGAATTCTATGACATTATTGAAGTATGAGTGTCGTTGGTTTGGTACGAGCTTCAATTTGGTTTCGATCTGTTGAGTGCCACTTTGTTTCGTGTGAATGTCAATTTGGTTTCGACTTGTTTAATCTTGGAATGGTGACCTTAAATCTGAGGTGACGTGAAGGAGAGACACTTGGTCTTGAATCCATAGGAAAAAATGGAAGGCAAGCTACAGGGTATTAGAAACCCGAGGTTACCATTCCAGAGTTAAAAAGAAGTCGACTCATTGCATAAGATGACATCGAGCGAACCTTTTATTACAATCTTGAACTGACAATTTACTTTGTTTAGTAACTCATTGAGTGATCCATCTCCACACCAACGGGGTCTTTGCCCTGCGTAGAATAAACTCCGTTGTTTACCAAGTTTTTGGCACAGGAAAAGATTGTCGACTTTCCCTTGTAAGCCTAATTATGAGGTATAAAAACGAACACTCATGCAATCTTAGACTCAAAAGCAGTCGGCCGAGTCGAGCTCGTACGCTGCCGTCTGAGCCGCCCAAAATGCACTTGCCTTGCTCGCGACTATACTTGTTTTCGCCCGACGTGCGGTGCATTTGAAAACAAAAGTTATTTCGATTTTCAAAGGACAGGTTTACTGCAGCATCAGTCACGACTTGAGGGAGAGTATTCAGTCATAGAAGTCTGCGAAGGTAGAATTTATGATCCCCGAAGAAAGTTATCCGCTTATCGAAGCGTTATGGCTTTTCCCTTCAATAAATATTGCGTGCTTCTTCATTTCATCGGCTTGCTTTCCTTTTCTTTCAACTTGTATCTGAGGGCTGCTAATTCGCTGTCATTAAGCGAAGAGTGCACTTAGGATGGATTGATTTTTCCTAACATATCAATGATGCTTACGATAGTTCAAAGTAAAAACGCACTCCCCATAAATGCATTTTATAACATTCACCACACAAGTGCGAGCGTAAGAATTTAAACGATAAGTTCTACAGATTTCTAAAGTAGAATAATGATCCAAAAATGATCTGTTCGTCGACCTTAATTTGATTTCTAAGGCTCATCCTTTTTGATGAGGTTTTCGGCACATGGTTTCCTGTTTATCATTCATTGCGTGTTCAGCTGATACTCGTACGCCTGAACTTCCCTCCGCTTCGACTACCGAGGGACATTTTCGCCGTTTCATTGCTGCCGTTTTCTAATGGCATTTGTTGGGCCCACCGGGCATTTGCATACCCGTTGGCTGCGACGCAGCTGCGCCTCGCCCTCGTTCCCAGTGCGCCACTGCGGCCTGCGGGCTTGTTACCTCTCGGCTAGAGGCCGGATCTCATCCTGCTGCTGGAAATCGGTCGCTGCCTCTTCCTTCTCCGCGCTGTTTTTCACAACAGCCTCGGCCGTTGTTGCCGTAAACCTTGAAGCAGCTGTAGTAATTATAGCAGTAGCAACTGCAACAAGAACTGCAACAACTACACCAGTAAAAGCACTGTTCCGTTGTTTTTCTTCCTGGCAATCACGTATTATTTCTCTGTTTTTTTTTTGCAAAAACGATAGAGAACACTCGTTATAACTGGGAAACTTTGGCGTTGTAATTTACATGTATTTATTATTAATTTTATATAACGGAAAGGCAAATTTGAAAATTCATTGACCTAGTCGCAAAAGCGTAGTTCTCCCATTAATTTTCTTCCTGTTCACTTTCAAAGAAATGGGAAATTATGATTTTACTCCTGGAACAAAACAAATGAAATTTTGTAACATCATCTAACTAGAGCGACTTCTTCAGGAGTAATGGCAGCGGCAGCTACACAAGAGAGCAACAGCAGCAGGCTGCATGAGGCTGGTCAATGAACCTTGAGGCGTTCGTAAAGCTATTCGAGCCTCAAATGCCGGAAGTTCCTACAACCTTTCTCGGTTTTCTTTACGTCTTCATATTTTTTATTAACCCGTCACCTTTCTATTTCTGTGTAAAAAATATTACGTTGAGCTGCTTTAAAAACTGTTGTTTAGGACTGAATTTTTCATTAGCATCCAATTCTTAATTTTCATTATTCATTTGTTGATTGTCCCTGAAGGCATTTATAAAGTTTTTGTTCTAGCATTATGAGCGTGATAATGGTCGAGTTCCATGCGTTTACTCACAAGCTTCCGGCGCACTGCCGGGTGGTGCAGCATCATCAGGGTCACCATGCGGACAGCAGGACCACAGCAGCTTCTCTTAGGTCCGGAGATCGTCGTCTAAGAGCGCATTCAGCAATTTTTAACGCTATTATATGTGATGATGATGATGATGATTTGAGCATATTGATGATTTGTGCATATGATTACTTGTTAATCATTTTCATGTAAAATTTATGCTTAATCGGTTCGCGACTTTCACATATATGAAACAATTGAAAAACTTGCACATTTACAAATGCTAAATAAAGCCCGCACAAGTAAGGGGAGATGTGAAGGTCCCAGCAGCGATTAAGCGTCGGTAACATTTGCTAATTTTATGGAGTGCATGTTTGAAGATGAAAAAAGTATCACTAGTCATTATTTTATAAACCGTTTTAGTAGTATCAAGAATAACGGATTGTTACAAAATTACAAATTTATGAGTAAAGGGAGAGAATAATTATAATCTGTCACAGAAGTTTACACCTTCATCTTAGCTACACTTATTAGAAGAACTACAAGCTTCATTGTAACTTTCCTTGCTCTAGTGTAATACTTTTCAATTCAGGGTTACTCGTACATCTTGGCTTGCCTTTCATTGGGCGCAACTGACACGTATTCCCTTACATGACTTATGCTACATAACAACCATGAACTTTTGCCCCTCCATTTCTCCTCACGGAACTGAATATAGCTGAGGCGTTACGTAGGATTGGAACTGAGATAACTTTGCGCAACAGCGTATTTTCTTCCTGACAAATATGTCATTCTCGGCCAATTTACAATAATTGCACGTACATCTGCGCTCTTTAGTTCATTATTTATTTAATTCATTGCTTCTTTCGATTCTGTCCAGACGGTCTGATGCCGACCATCTGACCAGAGTTGTCAATAATGGTCTACAATTTAGGGCATTGCGTGGAAATACGGAACACATTCTGCGAAAAGAAGCGCGATAATCGGCCTTTGGTCACGGAGCAGAAACTAATGGCTTGCCTCAAGAACTATACGCCAAAGACAAAACTTGTGTTCGCTTGTTGCGGTCCTAAGAGATTGGAGCGAAACTTAAATTCTTATTCTTGTTCTACCACGGTCTTGGGCTCTTAGCTTTCAGTGCTTGCGTGATAGGTGCGTATTGTTACCCTGACCATCAAATGAAGGGTGGAGCTGGCCAAGGTGCTTCTCTTCTAGGACGTTAAAGGGAGCTAATGACGCGTCCTGTGTAACCCACGAAGTTCTGTGCTACAGAATTAGACCCGAAAACCTTCCTTTGGGGAAAAATGCAGCATTTACCTGATCCGCAATGGCGTTGCATGCGTGATTTCAGCAAACTTTTTTTTCTGTATTCAAATTTTGGAGTCGAAGTAGTCTGGAAAACATGTAGCGGAAATATAGTGAGCGTACTTTGCTCAGCATACTTGCTCTTACTACGTCTGTTCAGGAACTCTGGATTTATTCAGGAATTATTTTCCGTAAATGAAATATTCATCAAATCTTACAAAAAAATATGAAGTTTATTCACTTGAGAGTCTCAAACGTAATGAACTGATTTATTACTCAAGATGCTCGCATATACTCAAACTTAAAACATTATGGCAATGTTCGAATTTACATCCAGATTTGTAATTTAAGTTAGAACTCATTGTCGTTCAACGCTTTTATTTTTGATAATTTTAGAATTTTAAAGAATGTGTAGACTTTTCAAATAAATTAAACTAAGTGCGTGCGAGTGAGGGGAAATTGGCTGCATCCTCGTACACTGATAAATAAACTCAACATTTTCAGAACCGGTGTGCGTGTAAGCCACGACATGGTTAGGAAACTGAAAAAATAGTGGCACGGTTACATGCTTGCTTCAAGTAAAAAAGCAGTAAAATTTTATCTTGTTTCGTTTCTCTACAATCCGGTTTTAAACTTATTTATGGTCAGGAGCTCAACCAAAACTCTTTAGGGTGAAGTCAAAATCTTGCGCGTTTCATGGATAAATTGTGAACCTTGAGGTGGAGATGGTTCACGATGGTTCTTCTGCAGTGAGCAGCCCACCATAAGTAGGTCACGATCGCTCGTGCGCGGTCAGACTTTGAGTACAAGAATGTCTGAACGTGCGTTGAGAAGGAACTTAGATGCCGTTGCTGCGTTGGAGGTATTGACTCAACCCAAGTATGAGATATTTGAAGCCGACTACTATTTCAAATCAGTATTAGTTGTAGTAGTAGTAGTAGCATAGATTGCAGCTCTTCAGCGACTCTATGTCGTGCCGAAATAGAAAGGACTATTTAGAATGTATGAACTCTAGAGAACGGGAATCTATGCACAAGATGCGTTCCTGCACAAGATCTCCCGCACATAGAAATATCAAATTAAGAATGAAGAGGAAGAAAAGATGAGGAAGAGATTGAAAAGAGAGCTGAAAATTCACGGAAGTAATGTGGGCATGAAAGATGGAAGTCCCAACTGTTTATCTATAGCTGAAGTAACCAAACAGTGCCCGTCTAAGAACTCTGATCCCTATGGCATACGATAGACAAACCTAACTGTCTTAACCCAACGTAACCTAATTACTACCTGAAATCCCGTGAGGGGACTTGGAATCTTAAATTTTGCTCGGTGCATTTCACTGTTCTTCATATAGGTTAGATTATTCGAAGTCATGGCTATCTCTGATGTATTAAAATACATCGTATTGGTTGTCAAAGAGTCTGGCTTTCGACTATTATGTTACCTGAAGATATTGAAATATCGATCATTTAATCACATTTTTATACCAGACCTAAAAAATCTTCAGCGCATAACTGAATTTGTAGTTCAAATAAGAATTCTATTTCGCTGGCTGTTATGTCCATCCACGAGAGAGATAACTTCAATACAAGTACCCAGAACATATCACTGGATGTAGCGTACAAAATACATGCTTAGGTGCAGAGAATCGGGACTTGCCGCAGTGTTTACGATCGAGCTGAGCGTGTCTCGGCCCAGTCTTACCCGCCTCCTACCGCAACATCTCTTGAGGAACGGAGGGCAGAAGAGACCTAGAAAACCATGTACAGAAAGTTCAAGGCATTTGTCTCCGCTATGGGCCCAGGAAATGGAGGTAGGATTGGTTTATGGTGATGTTGTGGGCCTTCGGCGAGCGAGGAAAGCTAATCAAGTTACCCGATAATAAATGAAGCCATTTCTAGGATCGGGGCTCGAGGACGGTTGGGCGTGTGTGAAAATAAAGAGATAGATTTCATGCGTTCGCCTTAGGTTGTGTTGATGGCTAGCGTGGGCTTATCTAGGCCGGAGCAGAATATGTTGCCACCTACTTGAGCGTGGTGTCGAATGTACAGGGAATCCTGCCTGCAGACAGCAGTAGGTCGCAGGATATGGACGGTCCGTTAGGAGGCAAGTCTCGCGGACCCTACTCGTGTTCTTCAGTCTTTTTTATTTCATGATCTTTTTTCTTAAAGAGGTGCCCTGCTTCGCTCGATGATTTGTGGACTCTCCCGCGCAGTTTGGGACTGCCGAATTTTTTTTGCGGACATGCATTGCATTGATAGCAGCCGGTTTGGGTACGTGAATGGGACTGGTATGTTTTCTTCATTCTCTTGTGTCATTTTCATCGGCTTTCGTGCTACTGCATTTTAATATAAGTAGAGGTGAATGTATAGCATGCGCAAAAATATATTGTACTTCTCCAGCTTTCTCTCAGGTGGCATAGGATAGGCAATAGGGTTAGGTTAGTTAAGATAGGCAATTCTATGCTATGGGGACACTTCAATTACTCCAGCCTTAGTTAGGTCTTCGAGGCTTCTATCCTTCGTTCCTACTTTGTTTCTTTCCTTTTTCATTCATTGTTCTATGATTGTTCCTTATCTTTTCTTCGTTTTCAACTTGCTATTTCTATGCGGAAGGAATCATGTGTGGGAAACACCTGTGCATAGATTCGACGTTTTCTGAAGTCCATGCTGAATGGTCCCTTCGTAATTTTATTGTCTTTTCTTGCATATTTTTTGGAATTTGTTATACTTTCATTCAGTTTTCTTGTTAATGAAAAAAATTAAAATCATGTGCTTGTGAATTTAATCGATTGCACGTTCCAGCTGGTATTCAAATTGCTTGAAGATATTTTACGCGTCTAGTCGAACAAACTACGTGCGTTCATGCTATGCAGCTCCTAGCGACTTTGCTCGTGTTCCAGCAGCGAGGACTGTAGACATGCACGCGTGTGCCATTCTCTCGTCCTAGCTGCCTGAAGTGCTCATGATAAGCAGGTGCAGGGTGGGACGAGAATAAAGAAAGAATTAAGAAAGACGAATAACGTGTAAATGAAATATTTTACCCAGTGGAGAACATTCATGTTGATACTAAAACATCAGAACTGAAAGAAAATGAGATTTATTCAACATGATCCCTTTTTTTCAGTTACAACCTCAAAACTGAGCCGTGAATCCTTAACTACGAAACGAAGCATTTGCTGTGGAATTTCTTTCCAAATGTGGAGTAGTGAGGCCTTGAAACTTCGACTGAATCGTGAAGTCTTAATTTGTTGTTCAAATCCGAATCTCATGTTCACATCCAATTTTTTAACCATTTTAAGTCTCAACATTAGTCTATTTTCTTTATGCATGAAGTTTTAATCAAGTTATCGCCTCGAACATAGGCCCCGTATTAAAATCCATTAAATCAAGATCCAGAGAAGAGGGTGGCCACATTTCTTGAACCAGAACCTCGGGAGATGATCTCTATAACGAGCCTGTGTGACATCAGCAGTGTGGGCTGGGCTGTTGGTGATCGCGGTCTTCCATTTCGAGCTCCCTCAGTAAACCTTCTCGCTCTTTGAAGCGTTAACTTTCAAACAGTTAATTTGAAAATTTCCAGGTGTTTTGCAATATCCTAGTATGGCGTTCTGGCATGATGAATTTCCATTATGGATTTACTTTTCGAGGTTGACTTCATATTTATTTTGCCAAACAACGAAATTAGGTATTTATTGGGGGTATATATTGATTATGGAGTCTGTTGATGTGAAAAAAGCAAATTGTAAGTCTATTTGCTCTATTATAATTATTAAAATCTTATACCCTAATTCATGTCACACCCTGTCGCAGGAACGAATAAGTTTTGTGCTTCTGCGTAGCAACAAAATCTGGAGAGTGCGAGAACTGAGAAGCTTCTTTTGTCGGAGCATGATCTGTTAAAACCAACCCTCACAGTAGGGAGAATAATTCTTGTGAAGCTACGCTCGTAAATGCATGTACCGATATTGCATTCTGCCCTTATTATTGATAGCTCTCTCGACTATAATTATCCTCCGGTAATATAGGATACTTGTCGCTTTTGGCTCCGCTCGAGTCGTGAAGAACAGTAATTTTTACGGCTTATGGAATTGAAAAGAATTGTTCAGTGGACTTTCCCCTAGCACTACATTTGCATCAACGCGTTGAAGTCCATCACTTGTGTCTTATTATTCTCACCCCAATTTATCAGTTTCCTCGCGTAACAAAGGCATCTAAATCATAAAAGAAATTCATTTTAATTTTGAGGGTGAATTTTCATTCACGATCTTGAGGATCGGTTAAAATGCATCTATAATGGCTAGAGTTTAAGCAGCAAAGCTTACCCTGTCACGCGCGTATGTGTGCCCTATTTACCTATTTGTCATTTATTATTTTTAATTCTTCGTGGGAAACAAAGCACATATATCGATCAACTTATCTCTTGGATATGCAACAAGAGGCCTTTGACACTTCTGCCTTAAGAGTAAAAAGTAAAAGTAAGTAAACTCACTTTGGACCCTTGACACACTCACGACTGCGATAACGATGGCAGACCGTGTTCATTTTAGACTTACCCTGAGAAATTCGTTTTCTTATTCCTTCCTATTATTATTCTTACTCTTTTTTCTTAAACATGTAATTACTTTTCTTTCCCTTCTTCGTCAATATCGAATGAAAAATTGATACAGTTATGCACATGATCTCTGTTCCACCTATGAACACGAGAAGAAAATTTCAACTGCTCACCACTCACGTTGGCTGCTTTCGAGGGTGCGGGTCCGTGCAGGGCGAGTGTCGTATCTGATCGATGAAGCGAGGAGTACGAGTCGTGTAGAACAATGCGAGGGAGATGCAAAACAGCATGGAAGTTAAGAAGAATGAAATTCATGGATTCTAAAGAATAGTAGAAACACGAACTCTATGTTCTTTCTGCATGTAGGCATTGTTCAATTGTAAAATAAGAATTTTTCATGTTTCTTTTTAATATCCTTAAGTATATAATATAGGCAACATCACTATAACAACTTTCCCGTACTCACAAAGCGTTTAAAGCTCCTCTGTCACTTAGAATCAACAGAAAAAATATGAACTTGTAATAACCGAAATTACGGCAATTACTATGAATGACTTCGTTTCACCGCGTTTCACCGCACGTTCTCGCGCACGAACAGGGGGCGCGACTGAGGATGAGTGGAAACGACAAGCTTAATTCTGAAACTCTTTGGCCTACTCAGCCGTACTATAACCTAGAACTTTGAGTATACAATCCCAGTCTTTTGAACGTGGTTGTAAATAATATTTTCTTCTTGGTTGTTATAAATTTCATCTAAAAGTAATGACCTCTGCCGGTATGTTCTTAGAAAAAAGTAATTTGGAAATCGTAAGTACCAATATTTATCACTTTCTGTTAACTAACATAAAGCTCTCGCAGCAACCGTTATTCCTCTCAGAGAGCTTTGAAAATTCTTAAATTGCCCCATTTAAAAAGGCCCATTGTATATTTAAGACTAGAGTAATTCTCGTCGCTTTGGTTCCCTGACCATGTAATGCACGTGAACTCGTTTTTTCCTCTATGTAACGTACGTTCATCGACATATCATGTAAATTTTTAGGCTACAAAGCTGCGGTGGTGAGCTAGACGTGCGTTAATACTTATTGCATATGATTACCTACGGTGGCCGCGTCGCTGTCACGCTCAACACTTTTATCTTTTGTTGCAGGACCTTCACCTTTGAAATGTGCGCACCACAATAGCGGCCTCAGCATTACGAAACCACTACTAAGTGAGTACTCAACTCCTGAATATGTCACTGGAATATATTTAGAAAAGAATGTGAATTTTAAATGATATCGAGGCCTTCCTGCATCGAGGGTTTATTGCGCAGCTCCATGGTTGTGTAAAGTATCGCTTAGAATGCTTCCCTTTTCTGAATGCCTTTGATCAAAGTGTCTGTGCAGCAAGGCTCCTCCGATGTTATAAATAAAGCTTTGAAACAGACGTGATGTTCTAATTTATAGTGAACTGTAAAAATTGTCACTAAAATGATTCTGTTTGGAAAGTAGTTTGTAATCGGAGCACTGTTTGAACTCGTACGCGTTTGCAAGAGCTAACATTTTCAATGATAGCCAAATGATTAATATTGAACCTAGAACCAGGGTGATAGCCTTAATCATATTACAAAAAATAAAGTATTAAGTACCTAAAAACTCGTACAATATAAAATTAAACGTTCCTGGACAAGTCCATCTTCAGTAATCAGTAAAACTTGTAAAGGGAACAATTTCGACTTGTCCCGAAACTTTTAATTTTATACTACACCAGTTTTGGGGCTCTTAGTATTTTATTTTCCGTAGCATGTCTAAGGTTGTCACCCTGGTTCTTTCCCTTATGGACATGCAATAGGTGGTGTGTGTGCTGGCGCTCACTCTATTTTAGACCTGCTGAAGAGCTCCTTACGAGTCCATCAAGAGCAAGTGAGCGTTGGGTCGTGGTTTCTTGAGAAACTCGTTCGGTAAATGGCATAATTGTTTCAAAAAGAAATTTCACATTCTGCTATGCTCTATGATATTTGGTTATATAATATTTTAAATATGCAAACTACATTCGACACAGATTTTGAGCATTATGTTTACTAACAGGATTTAAGATGTACCGTATATCTTGCATTTTGAGCAATTGGTATTCTCTTTTCGAATTTGTCCACTAAGGTTGTCATTTTAAGGTTTCCTTTGGCAATTCTTAACAATACTTCTAATTTTCTTGATTTGAAAAAATGTAATGTTCTTCAGACTTAAACCGTCTTAGATTGTAATTTCTTCTCTGAACATATATCACAAAGTGTCTTATGTTTTAATTTAATTGTCGGGTGAAATAATTATTCATTTCTATATAGGGTGGAAACGAGGAGCTGTTAGTTGTATTTTTTGAGTTTACTGACGCTCTAAAAACTCATGTTCAGCTACTCCTGATCGTCCAAGTTGCCACACATCGCGCCTCGGCTTAGAATCGTATCAAGAACACGCAGCAAATTTAGTGCATGAACTCGAAAATCGATGAGTATTTTATGAAAAATTTCTAGATGTGTGAAAGTGTTAAGCCTAGGTTTCGTTGTTACTGCATGGGCTCTGTAAAGAAAAAATTATCTCATCACAGGACTGATGCTAAATGTTTGCAAATTAATTCATTTTTTAACTGAATTTTTTCGTAAGAAACATTGAAATTCCTGAAAAATTCATTCTCAGATGCTAACAGAGATATCGTATGCAAATGAAATTGTCAATTGTGCTTTCACAACTTTTTTTGTGAACTGGTCACTTTAACGTTGAAATTATCGGTGCCCGCTGATAACAACTGACCGATCACACAACACGCATACTTGAGTGCGATGAACGGTACACACACGTTCAATTCCTTATCAAGACGTGCACTGTGACCGTTCAACACAGCACCTACTTCTACCGCGCGCTGAACCGCAACGCACACCATGTCGCGCGCTGTGTGCCACCGACAGTTGTGCGTTCGCGCTGAACTTTTCTGCTTCAGTGAAAGTTTTCGGCGAAGGAACACAACCACCGTCGTTATGAGCCGCTACGTCGCTCCGTTTATCTGGGGAACTTCGTAGATGTTGCAACCATGTCATACTTTTGTTGCTGTGAGAGCCGCCAGCGAGCTCTCGGTGACCGTCGTGGGGTTCTGCATGTCAGTCGTGGAGCATGAATCATTTTGATTTCACAATGTACCTTTTCATTTCGCTCTGTAATTGTCGTCGTATAAAGTTAAGTTTCTTTACGAACTGTAATGGGATTACATTACGTGATGAACTGTTCTCAAAGGTTGAACGTGAGCAATTACTGAATTAGTAGTATTATGTTTCCATTGCGATTTAAATCATTATATACATTGCCTCTGCATGTAAGCACGTTGCCGGCATTGCGTTATCAGTTACGGCTATTATTTTAAAACACCTGGCTCTTCCAGCGACATCATTTTCACATGAAAACATTTTAAAACCTCACCATGTTGATAAAAAATTAGGCTCGTTATATCGTCAGTGTTGAATTTTCTGTTTGATTATGCTACGTTAATCAAGAAGTTCATTAGCAATTCGTCACTGATCGAGGTATTCTTCATTCCGAATTAATTGCCCTTCTTCTCGGCTTTAGTTGTCGTGACCTTAAAAATATCTCAGTAGCTCTTGTAAATCACTGAGTTCGTAAGCGAGCGGTTCGAAACTACTGACTAAATTTCCTGTGCATGATGTGGACTCCATCTAGCTTCCTACGATATGCAATTTGTGACAATGTAGGTTTACTTTGAAGTTTTTGGAGAGTGTTTTTGGGTTATTCAGTAAACGGCTGAAATGTCTGCTGTTCGAACAGAAAATGTACGAGAGAGATGCTCTCCCACAGTGAGCGTTGCGTTTACGTCCATGTCGTACTCGGAGTCTCTCTTACCTTTCCAATCACATCTCATTCATGAGCCTGGAGGCCTGCAGCACCATGAAAGTTTTTATTAGATACTTGAATTTATAGCTACTTTTTTCACAGAATAGTCTCGAGTACTCATAGAGTAGGATAAAATAAAGTATCGTGTGATTTATATCTCATGCGTGCTTCCTTTCTATTCCACATTCTCTCCATTTGAAAAATTCAGTGGTGTACGTTATGTTTATCAGCTCTCGTACGAATTTCTACTGCTCTTGTTCCACCGAGTTTTTGAATTTTCATGCCTCATCTTTAGTTCCTCTCATTTCTGTTTAACCGTATTGTAAAAATATTACGATTTCGAAACAAAACGTAGTGAGAACGCCTTATCAAAATGCGGACAAGTTTTACCCGGTTACTTATGTTGATATTTATATTTAAACTATTTATCAATCGTAACTAATCATTTAAAACTTCAAAGCGCATCCCCTTGCCGCGTCGTTCCCATCAAACGACGGAACTCAATAGCCCCATCGATTTAAGTTTGCAGTGTGTGATCTCAAGACGACAAAGCACGTCGCAAAGTTATCAGTCTGCGAGGTCATGCCACTCCGTGAGTCGCGACAGGACAACCACGAGAGACGAGCGGAGCAGGTAGCTCGGTTTACCTCTTCCTGGTTCTCGTCTGAGCTCATTAGCGGCGTGAGAGATGTGTCTTGTTGGCTCTACTGCCAGCGACTCGTGCGTGAAATGATTCTGCGCTCGGGCGAATGCAGTCCCTGAACATCGTTTGCGATGCTGTTCAAATTCTCATTACAGGCGAAGTGCCGCCGAGTTTCAGTTTAGTTTAACGTGCTTGTGTTTTACCCCTGATTTGGAATGTTGAGAGTTCATCGGGAGTTAACGGTACATGGAAAAAAAAATTTCTTCCAGTGAAACTTGAATAATTTTTAATTTATTTCTATTTGCTGTTAATTGGCCAGCGAATAAAAGACCCAAAATTCGTTGCTGCTGAAATTGTAGTGTTCCAGTATTTCATTAATTCTCCCCATATAAGTGCCACAGAATCATTTCAGCTTAATTTCAAGACTTTTTTTAACTCTACTATAAGTTCATTGTAACATTGATGGTATATTTTCTACACACGATGAATTACTTCGTTAATTCCTGAGAAAAATTGAGCACTGCAAATGGTACCGAATCGACTCTATTGCTTTTGGGTATGTAAGTCATTGAAACGTCTCTGGGATTCAAATCTCGTATCTATTTCACAATTCCATCAAATATTCTCGTAAATTTGCTAATAAGAATCCAGAATTTAGCGAGATCAATTTTACAGGTTTATTATAAATCTTAAGTTTGCCTTAACTTCAATATACTTTCATTGGACGACGACTCCTCCAACACGAGCTAAAAGGACCTGTTAAAAAAAGGAACTACGAAGATAACTCTACTGTCGGGTACGTAGTGGGAATCCTGAAAAGATATTTCGTCCTGCCAACCTTAGCGTGTTCATGCAGCACCGTCTGGCACTAAGGGCTCAGGACCGTCTTCACTGAGTCGCTCAATTTCTTATCGATATTTTTTACTCAAATTTACCTACTTTCTAATTTTCACAGAAAAGTTGTCTCCACTATATCCTTTTTTCTTTCTTGAGATATAAGATATAACGAAACTTTTTTGTGCGCGTAATGCTGTGGAAATGGTACTCTCGACGAAAGATATTCACGAGTTATGTCTTTCGTAAATACTACCTAATTCATGATCATAATTTCATATAGCTATAATTTCCCAGCTATAATTTATCGAAATGAGAAAATTGTTGCCATTTCAGTGCGTCGCATATAATGCACGTCAAAGCGAGCACGTGAATAATAATTAGCAGACTCAGTCGGGTTTATTTCACAGCTTACAGTTCGGTAACGGCGGCTGCAGTTCTGTAACCTCCTCGTACGTGCATTCCACCGCGACGAATTACTTCTTCTTATAGTACTGTTTTTGTTCACCCGCAACATCGACTAGCCTTGCTAACACCTGTTGTTCGCAACTTCAGCTCTGCAATCCAATGTGTACTTTGGAGGCACAAATTGCAATCTCCAGCGCACGTGGCCGTGAACCTTCTCATCTCTTCGCTACTCGTCGTACTGGCGCAACATTTGTAGTCAAGTGCACTCATTTCTGCCATTACGTATTGCGTTACAGATGTTCACCAATAGCTTTGTACGGTAGGGCCACCATTCTTCAATTGAAACAATCGTGTGTAATGCTCGTATGTAAGCACCCCGAACAAGAAACTAATCACCGATGGGTTTTCGAGCTCCAGTTATTTTATTTACTACGTTTATCAAATGGATTTCAACGCAGTGACCGAAATTTAGGTCATGTGCAAGCGTTCAGCGCGCATCAGTTTTCATTCAAAACTGGCAAGGTATAAACTTGTTCCTTAGTTGCTCCACTACGATGGGACGAAAGCCAAACGTCTCGGAATAGCAGAAAGAGGCTTTTGCATTTGGTGGGGCTAAGGGACACCCAGTGAAGGAAGTAGCTGAATTCGCTGGTGTTTCATGCAGCACTGTTATCCGAGTTAACCAACAATAGAAACAATCCGGTACATACGGCAGTTCAAGACAAACTTGTGGTCGGAAGAAAATTATTACCGATATATAGGAACCGCCGCAGTGTACCCCGGACTTTCACCCGAATATGATCTGAATCACTTTCCATCAAGGGTGGAACTACTACAAAACGTCAATAATAGCCATTCTGCTGGCTCCGTAGCGTACTGGTAGCGTGATGGCCTCATAACCGAGAAGACCCGGCATTGAATCTCGGCTCAGTCGAGGTATTTTCACGTAACTAGGGAGTACTTCCGTTGGAAAAGGGAGTTTAAACCACACATTCCTCACATCCCTCACCACGCTAGTAGTTGTAAGGCACTGAAACCCCAACGGTAAAACGTGTTGGAATTAATAAAGGTTCCTGCTGTTTCTGAACGAGCTCTTCGTAGAGAACTCCATGCAATGGATGTGAGGAGCAGAGTGACTGGTAAACGGATAATAAAAACTCCTACCCACAAGACCACTCGTTGAAACTTGGCCAAAGCACACTCACATCGAACTGCAAAGGAGAAGTGTCATGTGGTCACATGAATTACAATTCTGTATTTATTGCGGTAGTACCCGCCGTCGTGTTCATCGAAGACCTCATGAAGTCTTGAACAATGTCTGTGTGCAAGGGACGATACCAGAAAGAGATTCATGTTCTGGGGCTGGTTCAACTACACGACAGCAGGTCCTATAGTTGAGTTATCCATCGAACTGAACCAATATGGCTACCTTGAGATAACTAAGTTTTGCTATTTGTACAATACCTGAGAGAAGAAAGGAATGTTGCTTTGCCTAATTTTCAGCTTGACGACTGGTGTTTGGGTGCATTGGGCTAGAACTGCAATTAATTGACTCAACAGTCATTCAGGATACGTCAGGTACTTGGGTTTGCCGGCTACGTCCTCAGACATGAACCCAAAAGAAAGTTAGAGTAGACCATCTAGAATGACGCGTCAGACGTCGAGAAGATCGTTCACGTACTGTGGTCACACTACAAGACCAATTAATGCAAAAGTGGTTTAAATTGACCAGGTGTATTTACATTATGATGCTTGTAAACTCAATGCTGCGCAGAATTGCCGGCATTAATTATTCGTGTTGGTGGAGATGGAGGTCCTATGCCTCAATACCAGTAGGTGATCAACTTTTTGTCCCGGCAGCTTATGTAGGGATATTGATAACACTCAGTTTTATGCTCATACTTTTCATTTTTTGTGTTTACTCTGCCACTGCAAAAAACCTGTTCATGAACAATAAAATGCTTTCGTGTTTTTTTTATTACAAATAACTTGCATTGAAATTATTATTCCACTTTGTACAGTGACATCGTATTCGAAAGCGTTAAATTTATTGACTTATCACTATTTTATTTCTATACACCACATGTCAATTACCCAGATTATTACTCATCACTGCTTCTCGCGTAATTTTTATTAATCCCTCAATGTGTTTCTATCTTCTCCGTTTACTTATGAAATTTGAAGACCTTCATAATTTGTGTCAATGATAAAATGACACTTTAAAATCGATTTAATGAGAGAGGGTAACTCGCAAACCGTATACGGTCAGGTTACCGCAGCACAACGCGTGTTTTGTGCAGCGCGCGCAGAATGCGTCCGCCCTTGTGGTCGGTGCAGAAGGCAACTCTAGCGTTGCACAACCCCGCAGTTTGTAGTGGCTTCGATCGCGCCCTCGCGTTACTAGCGGCAATCTCGGTGGCTAGCGATCCGAGGGTGGTGGCGTAATCTGGTGCTCGTCTTCCCTGCCGTCAGTCGTGCTTCTTCGTACTCGATGACACAACATTTTTCATGCCAGTATTCACATCACGCAAATGTCAAACTGCCATCGCCTATCTTCAGTCGCGCTGCTACCTTGTAATATTTGGTCTCCGTGCTCACGTTCGTTTTTACTGACCTTGCATACTTCTCGTTCTTTTTACAATTTTTTTATGTAAATCTGCGCTTGTATGTATGTTTGATACCTCGAGTAATATGATATGTTGCAGAATTCAAAAATAATTTTTAGATTTTACTCCTGATAGTACTGTTATATGTTTTCCAGGCATTGTGCGGACGTAATTTGCAAACTGTACTATTACTTTCATTAGCTGAAGCTATAAATTAGGTGCAAAAATTCTGAAAACTTAGAAAATTTGACAAGAAAAGTTCATTACAGTTGTCTGAAAAGAATTTTTTGTACCTGAACGTATATTTTGTTAAAATCATTGAGTAATTTAAGTTTGAATATCCTTAAATTATGTATCGACTTCTGAGGTAAAGCACATTTAGGCTCATTTTGAGTTGAATTTACTGCCAAAAGTTTCGTTTGGTTTCCCGAAGAAATAAATGAATGAGACCTGGCAAAAATAAAAATTTGATTGTGGATTTTGGATTTGCTACTGTACATTATTACTCCAGTTTTATACAAAACAAACATACTTTTTACATGGATTTTAATAGCGAAGTAATGGGTAAAACTAAGTTCATATTTTTATCATTAGTTATCAATGACTTGAGAAAATGTATATCGAATTTGACTATCCTTGAAGCATGTATAGACATGCCTTGATTATATTTAACTATTTGTACATTATTTCTTTGACTTCTAGGTTGTTAATATCGTTCCTGAATGAAGATCTGGTGTTAAATTCACAGAGTTAAATTTCTGAAACCCCAACAAAATCGCGATTCTTTACCGTCAACGACAGCGATTTCATAAGCATTTTTTCATAACCAATGAATAATTAATTCCATTCTGCATTAATTTCCCGGTTACCATACCTTGGCATCGATTTTTCACACCGTACAACCGCTTTATAATTTTATTGCTGCTTAACGAGACCGCCTTTCTTCTCAAACGCTGCGTCGCGAAGAGATCTTGGCGCGCCGGAACCAGGCTCGGGTGTCCGCTCGAGAGTGCATTGCTCCCGCCTGACTGGGGCCGGAGGAGTGCCTCCATGAATTCCTGTACGCCCTTCTCTCCCTTAATTGGATCCTGCTTGGGCTCCTTCTCATATTCTCATTGTTCGATGTGAAATTGTTATCCCGCGTGACAATATTACGTAGATCATTTTTCAAGCGAGATTTCTGAAAGGAAAATCTGGCCGTCCGCATCGTGATCAGGTTTTCATTTTCAGCCTTTGACGAAAAAGCTGAAACTACTTGTAAATTCTGCCCTAATATTCTGCTCACTGCTTCGCAGTCGGGCAGGTTTGTTCGCCGTACATCGGTGCCAAGCGGCTTCTGACCTCATTTGAGGCTCAAGGCTCCGGCCGCCGGAGCGGTAAGACATGCTCAACGGTGCTCAGGAATCCTGAAGATCCTTGTAGAAAACCCGGGAAACCTCAAGAAACATTCAAGAATATTTAACCGCTCTCCATAAACCGCTTTCTAAGTATTTATTGAGAATGCGTCATGTCCTTGGAAAAGGAACAACAAATGTTCCTTGTTCCATTCCAAATGTTCCATCCCTGTGAAACAAATTTTCTGCTCTATACAGAAGGGTGTAACAAAGGTAGCACTTATACCTGTTTACCTATATCAATGCATTAAGTTTAATTCTTAATACATTCGGCTCAGTTTTTAGAATATAGTTTTTAGATAGTGATTTATATCAAGAACAAAATTTGATGGAAGGATATCGTCCAGTTGCTTAAATGAATGCGATGCCGTAAAGAGAACGGCAAGAAGGCATGAGGTTCTATAAACTTAAATTGAACACATCAACAACAACAAATTAATTTTGTGTTATGATTTTAGTTCGAGTATAAATGTTTCACTAGAAAAATGTAAAATCCTTATAGAGTCTACAAATCCTCTTCTGTCATTACTTCTGTCACTACCGTTCTTATTCGGTATTATTACCATGAAGTGTGACCAAAGATGCAGGCTATGCATTTAATGTGTTGAAGGCACGTGTCCTTGCAGCACTCCTTGCTGGCCGGTCGTGCCCCAGGATCCTGTTCGAGCCGTACACACCTCCGCTGCAGCACCACGTAACGGTCCTCTTAACCGGCAGCTCGATCAGAGCACCCGACCTCACACTCGGCTGCTGAGGCTGGTGACTGCTGTGTTGTTGTTGTGTATTGTATATGAAGGGCCTGCGTAAATTGGAGGCGAGACTCGTTAGCAAGCGTGTGATAACGCAGCATGAGCTGTGTTCTTAGGTCTGTTATCCTGTTTCTCGGGCAGCGTTTTATGTATTTCTTCGACAATTGCAACGAGGTTTGAGTTGTTTTCGTGTGAAAATTGTAATTTTTTGTCGGTAAAGCTGACTTGCATCGTTCTTGTAGTCATTCTAGAACAGTAAAGACAATTTGTGTGGTTTTGTTTTTACGAGCCACTACTGGGACATTCGAAACCGTGTAGCGTGTGACGAGGTAGTACTGTA
This sequence comes from Orchestia grillus, assembly GCA_014899125.1. Classification (NCBI taxonomy): domain Eukaryota; kingdom Metazoa; phylum Arthropoda; class Malacostraca; order Amphipoda; family Talitridae; genus Orchestia; species Orchestia grillus. The sequence goes on along the minus strand of VOMN01007117.1, from coordinate 30,810 downwards.
GTTCACAAATGTAAGTTTACGTCTTAGGTAGCCCAATTATAAAATAAAAATGGAGGTAGACTCTTATAAAATATTCCCCCCAAAAAGTTTAATAAAACATGGTAAAAATCATGTTCAATGTCAAATGTACCCGTAACAAAATATGTTGTATACATATACAAATAAATTAAACACTTAATTCAATTAAATCTGTGAATATATAGTGCGCTTGACGGTCGAAGAGCTTTGAAAATATTGAAATCCTTGTAAAATTTTTGCACTGAAGTGTTATCAGTTATGAATGTTATGAATATATGGGAGCGTGACTTGAGACCGTGACAGAGAGACGGTCGGAAGGACCGGACAACCAAGCAACACATTTAAACTACTGCTGAAAATGAACTCATTGAGCAAAGAGGACACGTAGAAATTCACAAACGGTTATTAACCCCATCCAGTTTATAATCACCGCCATCCAGTATGTGAAATTGATAACCAAGTGTGTTCCAACTAACACCAATTGTACATTCATACCGTTTCCTTGATCCCAGTTTTGATGCTGACCCTGTTACATGTTTCATGTGGATGCCCACAATTAGTGGTCTAGGACGCTGCAGTCGCTCTTGGGCCTTGAGCGTGTTGGCTGCGCAACTTCATGGCTCAAATAAGGGAGTCTGTGAGGCGTCCAACGTCCTCATCATCCCGGGACGTCCTCCGGCCTTGGTAGGGCGGGCCCCAGCGTTCCTACGAGCTGACGGGCTGTAATATCTGCGCTGATGGTCTCGGCATCTCAGAAATTGCCTGACTTAGGACGAAGTTTTTGTGATGGAGGAGTATTGTGTCTAGAAACGTCGAGGTGTGTGTTTGTTTTCTCTGCGCTTTGAGGTGTACGTGGGTAACAGTGCATCAGTCTCTACAGAGATTGTCTGACGCTGCCATCTTCTTGTGAAGAAATACGTTGCTAAAGTAGAATTTTCAAAGGTTACATTCGGAAGTAAAGGCATAGAAATGAGCTCAAATGCGCGTGAGAGTTTGGAATTTCGAATTTCTTAAATTTATTAGCACAGTGTAATGAATTGGAAGAAAATATAGTAGGCATGCATCCACTCATTTTGTCCTGCAATTTTTTTCCTTTTGGCAAGTTTTGAAATATTTTTAAGTTTTGTATTACGCAAGATTGATTGAACAGTAAACCTGTCAAGTAGGTACTTTCGTAGACTAGACTATTTTGGTCATGAAGTAACCAAATCTGTTTTAAATCCTTCAAATATCAGGCATTGTTTCCAGTATTTTATATAAGTCATCCTGACATGCAAAATTCAACTGCATCTATGCTCTAGGAAATTAGGTTGTATCTAGGAGAAGGATTCTTAGTTTAATACTTGGACTCCGAGATGACTTGCATTTATCGATTTTTTACGTTTTTTACTTCTCTCAAGAATGTTTTAAGATTTTTCATATCATTAAGGATGCCGCGCATTGCTAACGTGTCCTTGTAGTATTGCATTACAAAAATGTTGAATACATTGTCGCTCTTTGTGTTCATGTCATAGAAATGCTTCATCCAGAGATTAAAGTTCGTTTATAAAATGAGAATATTTGTTTCAGTCGAATGAAATGGTTGGTCCTCATTATCCCCTAATTTGGTTGGTCCTCATTATCCCTGTTGCAACGAGTTGTTCTGCTGTGATTGTGATTTCGGGAGTTCTAAGGACTTATGGCTATTTAATAATCCTCTGCTTCACGCAGCCTCAACTTGCAATGGATCCGATATCTACCTGTTCCCCGAAAAGGTGCTTCCTAGTCTATATTTTCGAGCCCATGTCATTTTGTCATTGCATCACTGATTGGTAAACCAAATATAGTGTCGTGATGCTTCATTTTTCCGTTCCCTTGATTGCTTAGGTCGTGTGTAGGTCACGTCATAGGATGTTAGGCATCCCCATACGTGATTATTGTAACCGTTTTGGCTCCGTACTTCTCAGCAATTACTCATTTCCTGCAAGAGAGCGTTTGGGAAGCTGCGGTGGTGGGGCAGCTGAAGCTCCGAGTGTCTAACGGAACCGGTCAACCAACTTCTTGATGCCAGGGCCTCTCGGAACTGCTTTTTGACCCTAGGCTTGCTTCTCTCGAGTGCAACGGTAGCTGGCACAATGAATTCTCATTAGTCGGAAAATTACGAACTTCCATTATTTCTCAATTTGAGATGACCTCGTTTATTCAGCAATATGCACGTATACTGAACAATTGAACGTTTGGGTCCTGGATCAATTTCTCAACGCATTTATCTGACCTGCATCGCATAACTTGTATAACCTGTAGTAGTTGTATCGCAGAGGTAAAATGTTTCATACTTTGTAATGTACAGTGCTTCAAACACCTGCCTATACAAATTGGAGGACTAATATTTTTTGACGTTCCTTATTCTGTGTCTTAGATGGTCAACTTACTTCTTATAATAGTCCATTCCTCTTGGTCTGTTTATTTCACATTTCATATGCTAGTAGACGCGCCCATCCAAAATGGCGGGACAAATGATACTAATTTTTTGAGATGCCCTCTTATTTACGGTAACTCAGGCATGAAATATTGTTATTTGTAGTATCACTGACACGGACTGCCTTCTTTGACAGTCTAGCTGATTTGTTAGAAATGCGGACATTGGAATTTTCTCTCATCTCAATCCTTCAGAGCGTGACAGAGAGACGGTCGGATGGACCGAACAACCAAGCAACACTGGGCTATTATTATATAGGGAAATTCTCTGCCTCAATCTTGCTTAGAAAATCGATGGGTACGTATACTTCCTCTACAAACCCGTAGCTCGCACAATGAATGCCATCTGCCAGTTATTGCTCTTGGTTTAGTTACGTTGTTTGGATGTTTATGTTAACGAATTGAATCGTGCTTTTTGTCTTTCGAGTCCAAATTTCATCTTATTTTTATCATGCTATAAAATGAAAAATGCATTTTTTGAACTTGCGTTACTAAGTGGGGATAAATTCAGATAACACGGTTGTTTTAAAAAACACACAAATTCGCTTTCGCTTAAAAGCATTATCAGCCATAAAATTACACCTTAACATCTGCCTTGAATTTTGTTGGCTCAGGAAGGCTGGGCAGAGGGTGACTGCTCATCACCATACTCAACGTACATACTGTATGTCCTTGGGAGCTTGTCCTCCTCCTCCAGGGGGCACACTAGTCGGGTCGACTCTCGTTTGCATGCCACCAGGACTTAATTAACGTTGCACTCCAGCTGCATCAGCTCGCACAGCTGCAACAGCAACGCTTGTGAGAAAGATCTACTGTGTATTTAGACTTGTTTTTACGGTGACGTTAATTGTTTCTTTTTCTCGTATGAGTGAAGACGGCAAACACGCAAGTGCCTTCAATGCTATGCTCAACCCTGTGTGACCCAACGATGTTCTTTTGCGTTTTGTTATTTAATTCATTATTTAGGTTCACTACGTGGACGAAAATCGGTAGCCAGACATCTATCCTTCATCGCATGAAAATGAGGTTGCAATAAATTTCGTTCTTTGCAAAAATATGAAGTTGGCTATATAAGGTTAGTTGTCCATTCCATTCTTCTTCTTTTTTCAAATCTACCGGTACTATACTGAATAACACCAACGTGTTATTCAGCATCTGAGAAATTCTCAATCCTTCCAACTTGCGCAGTGATGTGTGGCTTACTTGATTTTCTTGCGTCGCTGCTTCATGTGTGATATTTGTTCTGAACTGGGAGTGTAATAATTTTCCTCTCCTACAAGCGCTCATGTACCATTTAACTGTGCAGGTTTTTACAGCGAGTTGTTACTCCAAAGCCGCCTCACCGGATTAACGTATTATTATGTTTTTGTTCTTCAAGTTTTATGGCTGTGTCGGTGAGATGTCTTCGACTGTTACTGCCTCAGGTACGATTTGTGAGAAGCTTCCATGTCCTGTTATTATGAGCGCCGTGTTTTGTTTCGCAGCCTTTCTGACATTGCGTTGCCCTTTGTTTCTTTTGCCGTTAAATGAAGTTGATTTATTATAATTTAGTGGAACCAAATGAACCGTTTTTGCATACAAAAGTCGGTGCGTATAAATATTTATTCAATGAAATAACATGAATTAACCTTATCAATCGTTTTTCGTTAAGATGAAACTAGGACTTGAGTCGTATTGTCTAACGATCTTGGTATTCTCCGAACTCAAACATTGGCAGTTTGCTATGTTTTTATGCAACCAAATGTAGTCGACCAGATTTTGAAAGAAGCTCACATTTGCTGAGTGATTATACATTTTTTTTCATTTTCTAAACCTACTTTTGTTATTAAATGTATGGACATGAATAATTTTGATGAATATTTCTTAGTTGAACTCAATCTCAGTGAGAAACTACGGAATTTTTCGCCATTATGTTATGCGTGTTAGTATTTTGCGGTATCAATTCGTCACGGCTGATCGTAAAGAGGCTTCAACGTCAAGCCTACACACGGCTGCACTCGTAGGTGGAAATGATCCCCTCAGCAGCAAGGACCAAGCCTACCGTCGCACCGTCATCGTCTGCAGGCCAAGGAGTGGTGTTGTGCTTCTTTGTTTCCAGGTTTTGCAATTTCAATAAACGAATACGCTCTTTACAATTCTTCTGGATTATTTTTATTTCAGTTATCTGTTTATATTTGCGTCCCCTGTATTTCAATGTTTCTTTCTAGTTTAGCCTTGTTTGAAATAGCGAAATTAAGTCATCTGTAATGAAATCCCTGAATACCATCTCATCTGGTTCCACGGTCAGATTGTGCTCACACTGTTCTATTCACACGCTAGTCATTAGGTAATAAATTATACAATTATTTTGAAAAAGTAACGAGGGGCCATAGTTTTACATTAATAATATTTCATGTTTGACAGCAAGCTCTGTTTGAGAGCATGAAGCCTGAGTTTAACAAACATGTGATCAGAAAGAAGTCTTCGAAACACTCCTGAAATCTCCTGCGCTGATCTCCCATCTCGTCATTCCGATGGTGTTTGAGTGTACGTCTTTGCTGCGGTTACTTGGAGGTGACCCGTTGGCCTCTGGCCTCTGCGAGTCATCCTTTGATGTTCACTGCACATTGGGTCGTAAGAGTTTGCCTTTAACACGTTCGAAATGTTTTTGTTTGTCGGTCCTAAAAACAAGATTTCGTCCATTTTGTGTCAGCCCTATTTTGTGTCGCCCATACACGCATCTTGAGCCATTGGTGGTCCTAATTCTTTTAAATAAAGAGATGTTTGTAACTCGTTTATATCGTCCAGATTTGATCATGTCCTTTCATTACTATAAGTCCTGCATCTCGCTCCCAGGGGAGTAAGCTAACAGTCCGGCGTCTGCGGACGCAATCGGAGACATCTCATTCAATGCAAAAAAGGAGTGTTTGCTATTAAATAAAGCTCTCCTCTTACATTTTCTGTGCCTTTGCAGATCTTCACTTTTTTTATTTTGCAACTGTGAGGGAAATTTTTTTATCTCAGAAACAGACTTTCCAAAACGTGTCATCGATTCTGATCTTTCATTTCTTCGTTCGTTTATCCTTTCGCATTTTCTTCCCGCATTGTTTCTATTGGCCTGTGTGTGGTGAAACTCGGTATTGTCTATGATTTTATCATAAAACTTCGCTGCGTGTGTAAGAGTTCCAGTCTGGAGTCCTTGCCACGACACGCTGACCTATCGAAGGTGATCTGGTCGCATCCTGGTCCAGAGCTTCTCTGTCCTCCGCTGCTATTTATTGCGAGCTGGCTTCCCATCTTTATTTATTGCCTTGTAGGCCATGACTTCACTTTAAAATTCTATTCTTCAGAGGAAAAAGCCCCAAACGGCTACTAGCTGTTCATCTTCGTGTTGGAAATTGATAATTATATAAAACTCTATCAATATCTGAATTGAATACGAGACGTGTATTACATATATATGTAGAATTTTATTTCATTCATCCTTTTCAATTCTTAGCATTTTAATATTATTCGCTAATCCTGAGGGCACTTCAAATGATAATATAATTCCCTTCGCGAACATAACTTTATGGTTTCTTTTATCTTTCCGTGAACTTTAATTTTAGCTACGGCTGGCATTTATAGTCCCCATATTTCTCGACTCCCAGCGTTGTGGCGCTGCAACATTGTCGTTTCGGTGAACAGCTCGTCACACGAGTCCCGCGAATGTGCCCTAAAGCCTCAGCAGTCCCCTCGGCGCTGGAGACTCGCGCCTTTAGCACGAGAATAATGCACCGCAACATCGTGCGACCTCGAAACGTCGTTTCGCTCGAGGTGACATTTTTCTTGATCGTACTTTCATTATTTCGCAAGAGCTGCATGTAGGCGTCGCATAATAACCGCCTCATTATGCTTTTACTCGTTCGTATTTGCTACACGGCTTTCAATCAATTCCTGTAGTTGTTTTGTAACAGGAGCGTAATGGCATTTTTAGTAGTCTGTACTTTTCCCCCCCCTATTCTACGCAGGACTTCTTTGTTTTATTTTTTATTTATTGTATTGCTCAATTTAGTTTTCCAGCACAAAGCTCTTAGGAATTTCAACGCTGATCAAGTACGCATCCTCAGAGAAATTGCTTAAAGTGAATTTATTTCCACAGTATTACCAACAATATTTTTTTTCTTATTAGAAATTTCAATGTTAAACTAATTATTGCTTTATTTCATGATCTGTTCCTGAAAATCAGAAAATAAAAAATGTTAACCTTTCTCAAACTTTTTTCCTAGTTATATTTATATGGAAACTATATTAGAGATAACAGGATTTAGTTATGTTTCTATGTTGTATGCTATAGGAACTACCGTCCCCAAGGGGCACTGTTAGGTTACCTCAGCGATAGATAGATCTTCGGGACTTCCATCTTTCATGGCCACTTTGATTCTTTCAATTTTCACATCTTCTTCGCTATCACTTTTTCGTCTTTTCTTCCCCTTCATTCTTAACTTGCTGGTTCTGTGCGCAGGGGGCCCTGTGTGGGAGCACACCTTGTGCATAAATTCCCCGTTCTCTACAGTCCACGCTAAATAGTCCCTTCTCGTCACTCTCTTTGGATCACATTTCATGTGGATAGAAAGCTTTAAACTAACAAATAATGTAACCTAATCTTGAATGGAAACTTTAGGCCTCCGTTCTGATCTGAAGAGCTCACTTTTGCCTAATGAAATGATTGTTACGAACTCGATGTAAAGATCTTTCCATCCCTCACAGCTGTAGATTTTCGTTTTCTTGCAGTGTCTTTTAACCTCTCATTTAATGAGCACATATTCAGAGAAGCTCCCGATCAAAGGTCACCTCCCACGTACGCACTGGTAGCGTATAAGTTTCATGAGAGAAGCATTCGTATCTCTTGGAATATTCAATAGTTGTGCCAGTGTTAGTGCTTAAAACGCGGAAGCGCTCAGATGACATTGCTGTGTGAGGAGGACGTCCTGATGAGCTATTTTTTGCTTCAATATTTTCTTGCTGTTGTGAGGATTGAGTTACACAGTGACCAATATATATTCCTTATCTTTTTCTAATTTTAAATTGTTTTTCTGCTGCAGGGCTCATATGTCCTATCAATTTCATAATTTTTTACGTTTGAATTATATATTTAGACAATGTATTATTGGATACATGGAAGTTATTAAAGTGGAAAATCCGGTATTTTATTTTGGCCGTAAAATTGCGCGCTGCAATGTGGACGCAACACATCAAGTCTACTTCAGAGTTACGTGCATGGCAAGGCAAGAATTGTGACCACACTCTCAGAATCTTGACCACACTCTCAGAATCTTGACCACACTCTCAGAATCTTGACCACAATATCAGAATTGTGGCCACACTACCAGAATTTTGACCACACTATCAGAATTTTGACCCCACTATCAGAATTTTGACCACAGTACCAGAGTTTTGACCACACTATCAGAATTTTGGCTACACTCTCAGAATTTTGGCCACACTGTCAGAATTTTGGCCACACTATCAGAATTTTGACCACACTTTCAGAATTTTGACCACACTTTCAGAATTTTGACCACACTATCAGAATTTTGACCACACTATCAGAATTTTGACCGCACTATCAGAATTTTGACCACACTATCAGAATTTTGACCACACTATTAGGATTTTGACCACAAGATTTAAGATACAGTTTGCCTCTCATTTTAACCAGGGACTATCTTCATAATTCAAGTAAAATTCTACAAATTAGGCTCTTTTTTTTAATTTGCATATGCATGAAATTATTGCCAAAGTTCATCACTGGCTCTGCTCTCTCAATGCCAGCGGGCAGGCGCGCCACATGTACAGCTGCTCGTAAGAGAGACCTAATACAACGGCAGTCTTTCTGACTGACCTTGACACGAGATACACTACATCATGTAAAACGTATCATTAGTTGTTGATGTATGTACTAATTAGAAGTGACAGCGTTCAACTTTCCTTCGCGTTATCGATCAATTGAAGCTGAAGATCACGCTAGGGAGAACTGGTTTGGCGCAAGAAAGATAAAGCAACGCAGCAGTTTCAAAGTCACAGCGACAGTGAGAGTCAAACTCTCATTTCTCTTTGTTCAGCCTTGCAAAAAGCTTCTTTTCAAGTGTACTACTAACAACTACGATGTAAAATTAACGCGTTATTTTTTCTCCCTAACTCATCGCTTTTGACTTGATGCTATACTGATACTTCACGCTTGATTTCAAATTAATCCAAACTAACTATTAAATGATGTGTGCCTCTACTGGAACAACTCTCCTGGTTACACTGGTATTGCTGTCATAACTACACCCGTTTGATTTATCGTGGCCCTTTCGTTGTACTGATATATTTCTACTATTCACGTGAGGCAAAAGAGAGGCTAGTTCAGGTCATCAGATCACGAGATGAATTACGTGCGTAACTCTCGTCAGCGTTGCTATCAAGACCAAGGTTTTATCAGGACGGTGATGACATTATTCATTCGGTAATTAGGAGTGTAGTTCCAGTGTTGGAAAACTCCAGTCACAGTTTTATGTTAGTTTAATATAAATATGCAAAGTATGTTGGTCGTAATTTTTTTACCGTATCTATTTACGATGGTAATCTGTATAATCGAATAGAAAGGATATTTTCACATTTTATGGCTTTATTAATAACAAAGGGCAATTATGAGTATCAGTTATTTATATTAACTTCTCAGCATCATTTTTTTATTTTTTTTTAATAATACGACCAGTATTCCCCTACAAAAATTTTGAAATAAACCACTGAAACCACTTTTCTACTGGGATATTTACACTCTAAACATTTGGATATGATATTTTTTGACACTGGCAGTTTGAGTCTCCGTTTATATTCCACCGTCGTCAGACTGTTCTGCATACTCAGTAGTTGCGTCTGCTCTTCTGTCTCGAATTGACTTTCATGCGCTCCTTGGCATAGAGGCTCTCAGCATGACAGTACTCGGCGCGTACATAAACGTTGCAGACACTATTGTACAAGTGTCTCATTTCTGCAGACAACTTGCCACGATCAGCGCATGCAAGTATTGTAAGTTTTTAGCTTGAGAGCTAATTGCAAACGTACGTTTTTGCGGCTCTTTTCGCTCTGAAGCGCAATTCTGGAAATGACTCAGGTTTCATATCGCCCACTACCTTAGCCAGTGGCCTGCATGACTTGTGTGTCCATTGAGGATTTTCCATATTGCGTTGCCAGCAATTTGGGGTCCGCAGAACTCGATCACGGAACGCAGGATCGTGACCAACGGACTTGCAGGAATACCTCAATTTCTCCTCACGATCCAAACCCTACGTAGCCATTATGGATATTTCAATTAGCAGCTTTCATTGAGATATATATAGGTTGATTTGACGTGCTCAGCTCAGAGAGTGGTTTTAGGTTCTTATACATAGCATTGTTCTGGTTTTATGATCAGTGCAGTGCGTGCAAGAGTAGCTACTCTGTGAATTTCATAGTTCATATTTAATTTTTAAATTGAGATACTTATTTCGAATTAGCGAGAAACCGCTGACGTAACCCAAATATATTTTTATCAAAACTGATCTTCGAATGTGCAACTTCCTTTTTATGGTTCCTAACAAAATTACTAAATGTCATAATATATGTATAAAATTCACTGTCACTAATGATGAAGTGTATTCCATATCATTCGAACGTATTCTTTTTATTATTTGTTTTAAATTCGTAACCTTGATCTCCAAATTCATTTAAGAGCTTGTTATGACTCGTGTAAGGTATGGAGAATTTCACGCCGGATGATTTCCATTCGAGACGTTATTTAGTTACGGTGCGATCGTGCTAACAAAGCTAAAGTTGAGCATTATCTAGGCAATAAGTTGATCAGGGAGTAATTTTAAATGTTACTGAGCGTTGAGAGTTCCAACCGCCTTATAATGCTTTTGGTGTGACCGTTTTTGGTGGAGTGGGTGTGCTTTCGATTTTATTATGAGACCGTGGCCTTCACGCAGGCTTAACTCCCCCGCTGTACTTGATGTTAAAGTTAATGTTATGCATTATGCAAACATAATACGTATTGGATTTGAATATGCAATTTGCAGATGTGATGTATAACAATGACACTGAATGCTGACATAATGCATCATGTGCCCTTTTGAGCATGATGCATAAGCTAGTGTTCTGCGTGATGCATGATGAATGATCTAACATACTAGTAGACGCGGCCCCCCAAAAATGACAGGACAGTTGATGTTAATTTCTTAAGATGCCCTTTTATTTCCGTAAATCTAACATGAAATATTCTTATTTGCAGTATCACTGATACGGATTGCCTTCTCTGACAGTCTCGCTGATTAGTTAGAAATACGGACCCGGGAATTTCTCTTACCAAAATCATCACGAACGCGGCGCAAAGGGACGGACGGACCAAGCAAACGACACTGGACTATTATTACATAGTGAGACAAGCGTGATACATAATACTCACGATGCTGACATTACGAAGCACGCCACCATCCATGCACGAGCTAATATTATACAGAGTGCATGTTGAATAATCTAGTATGCAAACGTGTGCATGATACTGACACTTCGCTGTTGTTGTCTGATGTTATGCGCAATGCGCGGTGCATTTTAACTTGCAAACGTGGTACATGATGCTGACGATGTTAACATTTCCGTACTATTTGCCTCTCCCTACATTTAAAAAAAAAGAACCTTTATTTATCCCAACACGTTTTGCCGTTGGGTTTTAAATGCCTTACCACTACTGGTGTGGTGAGGGATGTGAGGAATGTGTGGTTTAAACTTCCTTTTCCAAGGGAAGTACTCCGTGGTCACGTGAAATGCCACGCCTGAGCCGAGGCTCGAACCCTGGTTCTCTCGGCTGTGAGGCCATCACGCTCACCCCTATACCATGGAGCCCATTATACACAATCTAATATTGTGCACAATGCATGTTGAATTATTTAACATGCAAGCAGAACCCATAATTCTGACGATGCTGACATAATGCGTAAGGCTGACGCCTGAGGCGGGCACCCTCCTCCAGGGGGCTGGCATGCAGACCTGCCTTGACCGCTCCCAGCGCCGCTGGCCGCTCGCACGCACGTGCCTCGCTGGGACTCCGTGCGCCGAATGGCAGGCAGCACGTTTGGTGAAAGCCTGTTGCGATTTTTCCAGGAATGTCCAGTGTCATGACAGACAGATGCTGTGATGCAAGGATTGTTGTGAATTCGGCATATCTGCTTTTTATGTTCATTCTGTTAGCAATTTTAAATGTAAAACGAGTTTTTGTGTTTCCTCTCCTTATGCATGATTGGAAGTATTTTAGTATAAATGGAAATTATGACTTATTTAGGACGTATAGTTAAATTTAAAAGCCTCTCATGAGGCCTAAGATAGGCAATAAGGTTAGATTAGTTAGATTTGCCTATCGAATGCTATGGAGATTGGCGTCCCCAGAAGAGCACTGATAAGTTACCTGAGATATAGATAAGCCTTGAGACTTTGATCTATCGAGCCCACTTTCTTTCTTTCTTCCAATTTTCACACTCTTTTCGTTATCTCTTTTTTGTCTCTTAATCCTCTTCATTCTCAACTTGCTTTTTCTCTGTGTAGGAACGCTCCTTGTGCACAGATTCCCTATTTTCTACTGTCTATACTAAATGGTCCTTTCTCATCGCTTTCTTTGGATCACATTTCATGTGGGTAGGTGGCTTTAAACTAACAAATAATCTAATCTGAATTTAGAAGCATTTCGTTGAAGACCCTTTCCAGTTTCGAAAATTTCAGATTTCTCAGGGATTTAATGATGCCGATTTTTTCTAAATTTGTGCTTCCGTGAACGTTTCTACCTCCTATCATGCGTTGCGTAAATTATTAGCGTTCGACCATCGTACGTTGATTGCTTGCTCGTTCACACACTGTCAGATGTCGCACCACTCGAGTCTGTTAAACTTTTTCTTAAGTTTTTTTATTTTTCTCCACCTACCGTAGATTAGCAATGAAGGTATTATTCTCTTATACAATGATCAATTTGCAGTTTAATATACACGGAGGTACAGCGAACCTATCATCGTGGATCAAATTAGATTCGTTTCACTTTCCGATCATCTTGCGGTCGCAGGGTTGAAATAGCTCTCAGTGTGTGGTCTAAATTACTCCTACGACGATAATAAGGGCAAGGAGCGTAAGTCAAGTGTTGCTATATCAGTCACGCCCTCTGCTCCTTGATGGTCCGGCGCTGCGGGATGACGCACTGCAGCGAAACCTGCACCTGTTTCTCCGCTGCTCTCCAACTTTTTGCTGTCGTCGCGTTCTCTGGAAACTGATCTGCTTCTGTCTCCTGCGAGTGCCTCTTTCATCCCTGAATTACGGCTGTTTTTAGCCTTGTTCGCGGTATGTATGTGTTGCGTCGTTCATTTGTCAACGCAACGAAGTTCTTCATCGCAGACGTGATGGCTAAATATTTTCTTAACGATCAAACATTAAATGCTTCTGTCCAGGTGTCCGAGCCGCTGCCTGACGCTTTTTTGTTTTTGTGTTCTCTGTTCGAAGAAAACGATCGGGGAATGTGTGCGGGGTACTAAACTGTTAGGTCATTGATTTTTTCAACCGAAGAAATTAAAATACTTCAAGTACATTTAAAACTTTAAATTTTCTATGGTATGCGTAGATATGTATGAAACCTAACATGAAAGCGAGTTATTTCATCATCCGATATAAGATTGGGTGTCTGCTCGCTTTTCCTAGTCGTGATTTTTATCTTTCTAAAAGCTTATGTTCTGTTGTTACTCTGGTACGATTAGTTAAGTCTGCGGAAGTAAAGTTACCTGTAACACGTTTCAACATCTTTTCTTGGCATTTGACCATCGTAAAAGTACTTCGAGTTCGTGTCCGGTGAGAGGTTTTCAACTCGCACGTCGTTATCGGCTTCTAAACAAACGTAATCTAAAGATTTGCACTTTCATTTCACCTTGCATTCCTGCACGCCACTCAAGTCTGACTCTACGCACGATTGTGCGTGCATTACTCATTGTTATTTCCCCCTTAAAGGTCACTACGGAGTGGTCAACGAACCCTCCTGTATTCTTGCGCACTCCAATGATTTTTTGTGCGCTTCGGTCGAGACTTCACCCTGGCCGGAGGCGGTGCGGCCGCGTTATCTCGGTCGTGTGACCGCGCTCCAGCGTGCTTCTGATGGGAATGTCGGCAGAGTTGAACGCTCCTGTGGGAATACTTATCTCACGCGCTTGATAATGCAATGTGGAATATGGAACTTTACGAATCTGTGTAGCCCCTGTTGACCAAGTGTTTTGGGAACCGATAATTTTGGGAAGTTCCAATGTACATTAAATGAGAGGATTTGTTAGCCAATTTCAATTCGAGCGTGTATGCATTCAGAGACAAATTTATTTGATACTAAAATGCTTCCCTTGTATGCTGGGGGCCACGCTTAGAGTTGAAGGGTAAAGATAGCTGTCTCCTGAAGATTGCCTCCTATTTAGCCAGACCAGTGCAGGTTTGTAGTACACTAGGATATTAAGCCATGAAATAACTACTTTTTGACGCGTGTTTCTACTCAGTGTATATAATTTATACGAAGAAATCGTGTGTGACCTTTAGTGAAAGCCTTCTTCTTTGTTATTGATGTTACATTTATTTATAAATTGTTCTAAACGTCATTTATGGTGAGTGAATAAAGGTAAAGCAAAATAAGCCAGAATAGTAGCAAACATTCTATGGCTGAATTCATTTTAGAATAAAGACATTTTTTCGTGGGGTATAATTCACATTCTCAAATCCCTGTAACCCAGTCCAAGTGGCATAGTATCAACCTCAGTCTGAAAATTTTGGAACCGTCCATATCCCTCTGTATGATAGTGGCCCAGTGTTGCTTAGTTGGTTGGTCCGTCTGCCCGTCTCTCTGTCACGCTTTTAAGGAACCAGATAAGAGAAAATTTCCGGGTTTGTATTTCTGATCATCGAGAGTGTCAGAGAAAGCAGTCCGTATCGGTGATACTGAAAATAACATTTCATGCCAGATTTATCGTAAATAAGAGGGCATTGTAAAAAATTAACATCACTTGTCCCGCCGTATGTGGCGGGGTAGGTCTATTAGTTTACTGGTATATATAGTCACAACTGCTATTCGTGACCTAAACACATTTCACACGTATATCGTAGGTGTTACTTGAGCCTAGCAGGGAGAAAACAACATAACGATTAAACGTAGAAGGGCTGTAAAATCAACCCTGTTTTTGAAGGATCTATTTAGAGTTTCGCCGTTTGAAATGGGCTAATATTTCTATTTCCCTGATTTCTTCCTCATTTACAGAGTCAGTTTTAAGCATTGATAAGTGAACTTAAGTATGACCTGGCGTGAATCTGTGATGCAAAACTTCGTGCTTTCATGGGGTCCAAATTTTTGGTGTTATTTCCAACATCGAGCATTAGCATAATACTTTGAAGCTAGTTTTGGCACTTCGCAAGTGTTCATTTAGCCGGACACGTTTAGCTTGGCCCCGACAGCGGGCTGACGAGGGTGACATTCGCAGGGTCCGCTCCGACTGTCACGCTCGACTCAAAGGTCGACTTCAATCAGCCTGCTGTCCTCCAGTCCACCACGATTTTTCAACCAGAGGTGCGAAATAGCATGCGTATGGAAGAAGAATGTACATGAAATATCCAGATAATGAAATAGATTATTTTATTTTGTTGATTGAATATAGGATACATTTACCTTCCTTAATCCTTGAATAGCTGTAAATTTGTCGCAGGGTCCAAGGCTGCAGCGCTGTTTGCTCATGGGTCCTGGCTGAAAAAAATCTAGAATTACTGCTACGCGCTTTCCATGTCACTTGATGCGTTTTGTTGGCGGTCGGTTCATTGATTGTGGGTCGGCGGTGTGCTCAGGAACTACAGCAATGGTCGGATTGTGATTTTGGAAAGTCTAGTTCGAGTGAATTAGTTTTATTGACTCAATTTTGTAATTGGCCAAAGTAATTCTTATTCTAGTATCAAACGTTGAATTTATCAATGGGTTCGATTTTATTCTATTTTGAATTTAATATTTTTATAACATTTTCTGTAATTTCTTCGGAATCTTTCACTTTCTATATCGACTAACTTTCTCGTTTTTTGACTAAAGTTTCTGTGTATATCTGAGTTGCTATGCAATTTGATGAAATTATACGTTTTTTCTCTTTGAATCGGCTGCGTAATGTTATTTCAGTGCGAATTTAACATCAAAGTTAAACATGACATTTTTGCAGCATTCTCATTTGAAGTCTTGAGTCATCCAATCACGTTTCTTTTGGAGCACGGCGTGAGCATATGGCCATTGAACAGGGTCCGTTGAGGAGCAAGGAACTGATGCGTTAAATTTACTGTATGACGTGCTGTTTACTTCTCAATTGCGTTCAGAGTACCGTTACAACGCTCGAGCTTTTCCTTTTGTATAATGCATTGTTGAATGTTTCAATTTAGTTTTAGTTTTCCTTAAGCCAATGAGGAAAGTTTTCAGCTAATTTTGCTTACATTCAGAGTCTAGAGTAGACGTTTGAGCGGCACCTATGCGTGAAAGACGTTGAAGCAATTAAGCAAAGCGCTGAGTCAGCTAAAATCTGCGTGGGCTGCGGTGTGGTCCGTGGAATATTTTGTGTTTCACTAATACAATCATCACTGAGGTCTTTGTCAGACATTCCTCACTATTGAAGCAGAGTTTAATTCTGACGAAGTATCAGTATTCTTATGAAAGTATCGCGTATGTTTATTGCATTTAAAACTTGAATCATGAATCACATGTTGAGCTATAATCTGCAAACTAATTTTCTTTGCATTGATTGAAATTTAACACAGTTACGGCACTGTTCACTGTCCTCTGTAGAAAATAAGCCAGCTTCCTCCGTGTTGGACCTTATAATTATAATCTTATGAGACGTAAAAAGTATTCGGTTATAGTCAATTGGTGGAAAGAACAGAGCCCCGCATTGTTCTGCCATTGTTTCAGCACGTGCAAACCGTGCGAGCGGTTGACGCCCTGTACAGTAACGCTGCCGTACGAAGGCGTGGTTGACGGGCCAACACGCTTGGAAAACGTACTTCAGTAGCGCCAAATGAAGACCTTTCTCTGCTCTGAAGTGTCGTGTGATGCCAACACAACATGAACGGGGACGCGTGATCGATGGGCGCCACTCGGGTGACTGAGCTGCGTTATGTGTGGTGAGGGTCTTCAGCTGGACCGAGGACCTTTCTCTTCCTCTGCACACAATGCTTGAGAAGTGTTCTGCGGCGCGTGGCCAGTATATTCTAAGCAAGGAAGTTAAATATTGAGTATGAATACTGGCCAGTCAAAAGGGGTAAAAGATGAATATGGGCTCCTGATGCTTTCGTTTTAATTGACTGTTGATACTTTATATTATCGTATGATTAAGAGTTCACATTTGCGATAAACTGAGAGACGGTCTATTATTGCCTGGTTGCCACGTACTTTGCTCCCAATAAAGGCTCGAGAATTGTCTATGAGTTGAATTTTGTTATGTAAGGATAGAGCAATGGATCTCCTAAATATATTCTGCAATATTCAGCTTAGAAGTATATTGATATTAATCGTGCAAATCCGTCGAATATATTTTCAATGATCTGTCTGGGTAATTAAACATCTTTCCTACTGTACGAGTTTACAAAGAAAGAATTAATACTCGTCTGCTACTAACAATGCTGTTTTAATGCATAACAGTGAAAAAGTTAATTTTACTATATATACCATATTCTTTTTTGCATACAATATCTACAGCTTTTTCATTAGTGAAAAAAATTGCATCGACAACAGTCAGTCAGAGTGCGATTGTAAATTACATTGGTAATTATCCGTAAATTCACTCCACCATTTATGTTTCCTTTTGTAACTACCCTGCACGACAATTTCCGCTCAAAGATTCATAAAAGCATCTATTTGTCTTTTATCTTTCTTCACCAAATGATGTCTTGAATGCCATCATTAACTTGATATTTTCCTTTGTTACGTGGAAATGATTATGAGACTGCGTCTTCCGTTCGACGACTTCATCACGACGTAGATGCGAGTACTTACATTTCAGTGCACTACGCAGTTCAGTTTTATTTTCCTGCGTTAATCGAATACAGCTTATAGGATACAGCTGCTCAGGCCCGATGATAATCCTTCAACAAGAAGTGATACGTCCGAAACTACGATTATTGTTACGAAGGTTAAGCTGCTTCCATTTCACTTTATTATCTCAAAAGTCTCCCTGTGGCAAGCAGGTGATGCGCTGACGTTCCCTATTTGTAAAGCACCTCTCACAACTTTGCCGTCCTGTATAGTTGTGATTGTTCAATTCATCCGACTGAAATTGGTCAGATGGCATGTACATCCTGTTCTGGCGACGAGAGGGAAGCAGATGAGAAGATTTTCACATAAGATATTTTATTACTGCAACTCGTGTAAATAACAGGAAAACAACATTTCTTACAAGAACCTGAAGGTATATATACCAGAATATATATTTTTTGTTCATTTAGATAGTCTTCGTACTCTAGTTTATCATGTTACTAGTAGACGCACCCCGTAATAAATGGCAGGAAAAATGTTAGATTCTTCAGGTACTCTCTTATTTACCGTAACTCTGATACGAAATAATGTTATTTACAGTATCGCTGATACGGACTGCCTTATCTGACAGTCTCGCTATTAGTTTAGGAATACGGAATTTTCTCCTGTCTAAATCCTTAAAAGCGTGACAGAGAGGCGGACCACCCAACTAACCAAGCAAGCAACAACTGTGTTCAATATAAGTATACAGTGGGATTATTTGTTGCTGTTTATGCAACCAGCAAGCTGTCTAGACCTTCTCTCATAACAATCAATCTGAGTCCTGTGGTAAGAACGGTTTTTGTACAATTATGGTCTTATCTGAACCCGGGAAAAGTAATTTGCTCTCTTCATTGATTTTGTCACTTATTTTTCCGTTATTTTACCAGCTTTTCACTCGTTTTAAAAGGCCGTGGGAAGTGGGAAGATTTATTCCACTCATCATACTGACGTTAAATTTCGTAATGCAAAGATGAAAAATCAAGAGAAATATTACATGTTTTACGCTTCTCACGAAGAAATTTTAAACCTCTAACGTTTGAATCAGTTAGAAGAGTCATCTAACACAATGAAGAAATCCATTTTACAGTTATGATTTAACTTTCAACCTAGTCATTGTAGATAAATGTTTTAGAAATTTGTTTCAAAATTCAGTGAACATTAATGTAAGCAGTTCACGCGTCAGTTCAATTTTTACCGGAACATCTACTGAGTGGACGCGATCAATGCATTCGCCTCATTAGCTGCGCTTAACTTAGGTTCGCCTCGGGGGTTGGGTCCTTCAAATTAAAATTCCTAAACGCCACTCAGGCGCTGAGCTACAGTGATAAAGTCGTTCCTCACCTGCATGCAGTGGGTGCTAACCTTCTTATGTTGTTTCCATTGCATTCCTTCACAAAACGATGACACATTAGGGGAGATTCTATCGTGTAATTAGCTGTATAATTGTAAAAGCATTCCGATTCTTCTCTTTAAAATCTTGTGGAAGAAATTGATGTACACACGGAACTCGTATTCGAGTGTTTTCGTTACTGTAATTTTTTCTCTTCGTTCCAACGGTTCGTATTCTTTAGAAAACCTACTCTACCTTTGCGCACTTGGTACTAGTTCGCCCCCTTTGCAAACCCCCTAGACTTGAATGAAAATCTTCTAAAATACGTATCGCTCTAACGCCTGAATTAAGCCTTCTAGGAATCTCGGACTTCAAGAAGTATTTTAGCTAATCGGTAGATAAACCCATGCATTAGAAAAAAATTGACAGGTAGTTTGACAAACGTGACAACGTGAGTATATTGTCAATTCGTGAACTTTTGCTCATTTCATTGCTGCCCCTGAGAAGATGAGAAGAGTGCTAATCTTCATTGGAGGATTATAACGATATAAATTTGAGTCACATTCGTATTGAATTTTGCTGTGACTTTTGTAATCTCTCGATTGCGTTTTATCAATGTAAGCTCCCTGGACGAAAAATTAGTCACCTGTTATTTTCCGAGCTCCAGTTATTTACTACGTTTATCAATCGGTTTTCAAAGCTGTGACAGAGATTTGAGTTATATGCAAGTACTGAACAAGCATCAATCTTCATTCATAGCTGGCCAGTTAACGACATGTTTCACAGTTGCTCCACAACGATGAGACGGAAGCAGACGTTTTGGAAGGGCAAAAACGGGCTGTTGCATACATTGCAGGTACATGTTACAGACTAAAATTTGAAGATTTTCTTCCTTTTGGACACGAAAGCCAATGTTGAGATTCATCTCATAAACTCTCATCTTCTCGACTGGCCGACGTTCTCCTCGGTATAAATTGCGTGCGCACCGATGTCACAAGACGTTCCATATCAGAGCTGTCGAGGAAATATATCATGGCTTTCCATGCTACAAGAGCCGCCGTGTTCCTCATGTCCCTTTCGTTTTCCTCAGGTGAAGGTGACGGATAGATCATACTAGCGTGCGGTCATCATTGTTGGGTTCCTGTTTATGTCTCGCTCTATTTCTTACCATCTCTGAGGCACAAGTTCTGCCCCTACTCCGCTTATGGTGGACCATGAGCCGTAAATGCAGACGATCAGTTTTTACAGTGGTCCATCTTTCATGCCGAGTGATGGATCACGCAATAAAAAGTGTTGTTATTCGTTCCGTTGCTACATTATCTCGCGATTTATACATGTCATGTTGATACACCCACTCCTCTTTTGGTGATCGTAAGGAATTTGTAATTCACTCAATAGCATGTCTTTTGCATACATTTTCATTTTGCTTTTCTACTTTTATACGCTTCCTGTATTCCCAATATAATTAAGAAATTCAATTACAGTTGCTTTTTTTCGACATTAAATTTTTTCGAAAATTTCGTAAATGAAACGCCTGAAATTAATCATACCCTTGCTTTATTCTTGAATATATTTGAAAAAAATCCTTTAATAGGTTACCAATGTTAATACCAAAAGTTTTAAGGGTGTTTTAGGATTAAGTCCAAGATGAGATCTTTTTGAAATAATTTAGTTTAAAAAATAATGAACAATCAAATGAACCATGTTTACATTTATTTTTACCCATCTCAATAACGGGCTGTAAAACACCTATAATGTAACAAAGCGATGCTATTGGATTAACTTTCGAATATTATTTAATAATGTAAGTATTCCAGGTTTATTTGAAGTATTCTAATTAACTTACTTAACGGTATCATTCGTAAAATAATATATTTCAACTATAGCTACACTTCACACAACTTGGTGAAGACTAAGTATGTCAGTATGGAGTTAAGACGGGAAATTGTTGAAGCTCGCGCAAGAATGGCTGTGGCTACCATTCAGTTTAGATGCAATTTAAAGCCCCCTGTATCAACTTTTCAAATTATTCTACATAAGTACAAGAATTTTAATACCATTCAGCCCCTTAGGGGACGTAGGATGGGCCATAGGCAATTGTGTTCGGTTAGCTATGAGCCTATGTTTGTCTATCATACGCTATGAGGAAGCGCTCAAACAAAAAAACACTGTTCCAACTGCGGAACATGGTGGTAAGAGTCGTATATTTTGGGGGATATTTCTCGGCCAATGGAACTGGAAGTATTGCGAAGGTTGGAGGAATCATGAAACAAGAAAAACATGGCAAAGATTTTAGTGAAAATTTGAAATAATTTACCGAAACACTCGCTATTTGACCCGATATGGTCTTTCAGCGTGATATTAACCCCAAGCATACTGCAAAATATATGAAAAAATGGTTGGAAGACAATGAAGTTAGTTTTTGAAGTGGCCAAGCTGAGACTCATATCTCAATCTGATCGAAAATTTGCCGGGGGTAAGACAAAGGTCAATGCCAGGAAGCCCAAGAATCTCGACGAATTAAAGGAAATTGCCTGTTGGTACAAGATTTATGTTGATGTCTACAAGGACCTTGTCGTGCACTACAGAAAACGTCTGTAAGCAGTTATTATAAGTAAAGGCTTCGAAACAGGTTATTAAGATGGGTACAAATAAAAATAAACACGATTCATTTGCTGGTACTGTTCATCATTTCTTTAACATTAATTTTCAAAAACTCTCATTTAGCGTTTTATTCCAGAACACTTTCGAAATTTTTGGTTTAAGCATTACTTAAAAAAGTAACCGATTGAAGGATTTTTTCAAGTATGAGTATATTCAGGAATAATTCAAGAGCGTCAATCATTTAGGGCGTAACTCTATTTGCCCTGGTATCTTGCTTGTCGAACTCACCACTTTACTTCTCGATTAATTTACAGCCCTGTTGACGTCCCATGAGGAGTGCAGCAATTGTGTAGCGTTGGAGAGACACGCGTGTGTTCAACTATTTGCCCACCAAATTATTCTATCGATGAGGTTGCATTTAGCTTTACACGAAAAACAAGCTGCAGCCGCATGTATGATTGGAATACGGCTACATTTAGCTTTTCACGACCACCAACAGTGCCCTTATGAAAGCAGATTTTGCAATCCATGCAGACGGTAAAGGGTTAAGGTTGTGCCGCATTGGATAGACACGCGTGGATTTGATTAAGGCAGTTCAGGAGCGTCGGTCCAGTCCCGTCAGCGCGAGGCCGTGCGACTCGCTGCGGGCTTACATGCGGCCAAGATCCGGGGAAAATTTTCCCTATCGGATGTGCAACAAATCCATTATTGACTGAATTCTGCGGAAGTTTACGTTGCAGGACGACTGGTATAATTGAACTGGGATTACGCTTTCCCAAGGTAATTATTTGGTCTAAGCGCGCTTCCGTATTTACAAAAAAAAATATGCGAGCCACCAATTAATTCTCTATTTACTATATGTCTGCAGGACATGGAATAAATGGAAAAATTTTGGGGCCCATCACGCCCGTAGAACTCAAATCTCCTTATGATGGTATGGACCACAGTTCTTAAAGTGCCTGTAGATTCATGTTCTAAATTCCCGATGTCTGCCTCACCATATATCGAACACTTCACTCAGACTTCCAAGCTCAGTATTCATATCGGGAAGAAGCGCTGCAGTACGGCTTCCAACTTCACTTCGCACCCTTCCAGCCGTCCGCATCTCTGAACTCATCAAGATGCAATTTCGATTGCACGTCTGACTACGACGCCTCTGCTCTGAAGAGACTCAGACAAAACGTTGAGGTTTTGTGACCTACCACACACCTCTTGTGCCCAGTGTTACGGGGGATTTTTCAATTTTTCTTCTCTGTCTCAAGTCATTCATCAGGTAAAAATGTGTTATGTGACTATTTTACTCAATAATCTTTGTAGAACGATGACTGATCTTTAGCTGGCGCGTGAGTTCGGGTGCATTTTTGAAATAAAACTAATAAAACTGTCCTGAATACGTAATCTATACTCCGAAAATTAGACCAAAAAACTCGTCTTTAAAACGGGCAGACATAGGTACGTTTTGTTATCCATCCTGTGCATAATAAGTATGAAATTACGTGAAGCGACGTGCTTTCTTCCTGCTGATCACGACTTTCCGTTGCGGAGTTTTTGTCGCTCCGGAGGAAATTTGCTGAAGGGGCGAGTTGTCCACCTTGTTTTGAGGATTTGGCGCTCCTCTATTAAACACAGGAAAGATTTCTTAGCATGTTTGGGTGTTGCTGTCTGTCGCAATTTCCATGTCACGGAATTCCAACATCCTTTAGAGGTAATTTTTTATTCAAAGCTGCACCAACGCTGGCTGCAGAAGTCTACTGTCCGCTTGGTTTTCAAAACTTCGTTATTTTTCTTTCTTTATTTCACGTCCGTGATGGCCGAGGTGACTGACATACTTGCAAAACGGAAACTTTTGATACCCTATCTCACTAGTTCTTCATTCAAATTGTTTGAACGCTGAATTTGAAACTGATGGGTTCGCTGCGATGTAATGTCCTGTTGATTCATGTATGAAATTGTGAAGGTTTCATGATTAATTTAATGTTTCTCATTTTAGAGGTAAAATAGACCATCGTAGGCGATTACTAGGATTAAAGTTCCACTTTAACTATTATAAAGCACAGCTAGGTCTCTTTGCTTGTTCTTTTCTTTCATTTTTCTGATCCGCGGTGACTTTTATTGGTTCTATGTAATTATAGACTCAAACTCGGATTAATTTTTGGCCGCATTGTCAATTTGCGTTGCTGAATTTCTTGAAGAATTGGTACTTCGTACAACAATGCAAATAAGATATGTACTCTCAAGTCACAATGAATGTTAATGGGTTTCCTGAAGTTATTTTTTGGCCATTGAGTGGATACGAATTCCGCTGGTTAGTTTCAAAGCAAGTTTTGGATGAAATTTTACAAGGGAAGTAAGTTTAGAACGCTCAATGCAAGGGCCAACCCATTCCACTCAAGGAGAAGGGCAGGCTTCTCAAGCAGATTGAATGCTTTTCTGCCCCAGAAATACGCGGAATGTGTCAGCGTAAATAAGTCTGGTCAAGGATAAACGCCGCCGCTCAATTTGGCGTAGAAAGTGCTGAGCAAACCTGATAGCGGACGAAAGACTGGAGAGACACATCGAGGATTGCAAAGGTCGGCCAACCTGAACTTTGGTGCGGGCCAAACTTGACACCCCGAGCGTTATTTTCTGGCCGAGATGCTGGTTCCCTGCGTGAAACTTGAATGGAAAACTTCAAGCGTAGTTCTCTCACTTGGATGTTCAGATTTGTAGCTTTTCCATTGCTCTTTGGCCATGGACAACTGTTTCTTTATTTTTTTTCTTACTATTCTTTCACATGCGTCAAAATATCCCTTTGAAGTGACGCCTCCTTAAGGTTTAACACGTTGACTCCGAAGTGGGTCATATATGGTTGTAACCAAATTTGTGAAACCAAAATCCTTCATTTTTAAATTCAAAGTGGAGATATTTGTCGGCATGTAATTTTACCTGTTTGGGGAATCGGAGTCAACGTGTTAAGAGTGTTCAACCTATTCAAAATTTTCATGCAATATTTGACCTTTACGCTTGAATTGTTTATCAATCGTACCGCTTTTTTGGCAAATGTCCGCTATTTTTTTAAATGATCCAAAATAATTTCAATGGGCACAAAGTACCACATACAAATCTTATGAACGTCGTTGCACCGGCCGCTGTGATGGAAGCTGCATTATTTCTTCTAGGTGTTATTAACTGAATAAATAAACTCATCATTAAACGATGTTATGTTGTACTCAGTAACAGCACTGATTATAATTGGAAAAACTTGTATCTTATATATATTCTTTGTTCATATATTTTTTTTTGCTTTCATTAGTGTTTGTACAGAATTATGAAGCTTTATTTTACCGAAATTTCTGGCTGTAAGGTTATATCCATGCACGAAAAAATTATCTTCATGCAGAATTACTTCGAAAACTCTAGAGCATTATCCAAGCTCGCCAATCGGTTTATTCTTCTAAGTTGTCTTCTATCAACCGTTCTTTTTTTAATAATTTTAGTTGGTACAAGAACTCAATTATATTTGGTACCCAAATTTTTACTTATCATATATGTACTCATATTGAATAAATGAACGTAAA
This sequence comes from Orchestia grillus, assembly GCA_014899125.1. Classification (NCBI taxonomy): domain Eukaryota; kingdom Metazoa; phylum Arthropoda; class Malacostraca; order Amphipoda; family Talitridae; genus Orchestia; species Orchestia grillus. The sequence goes on along the minus strand of VOMN01007117.1, from coordinate 5,765 downwards.
TTTTGTACCTGATGATTTCGTGCATTCGTTCGAACGTAAATACCTCTCACAATTACGCCTTTCTCGTACCACCAGCATGTACACAAGTCTCCAATCGACTGTCATGCTCGGAATGATCCAAAAATGATTGTGAGTGACCTGACTGAGCACATGCACGCACACTCGTGTCTAGAGCTGTGCTCGCATTGCGCAACGTGCGAGACATTACCTGCATGCGAGATGTTGCTGGGGCTTCAAACACTTTCAATAGATCACGCACGGCACTGCAGCCGCGCCTCCAAATCGCCGTCACAGCACGAGATCGTCTGGAGAGCCATGCGACTCACGCTTAACATGGAATTAAGAATCACAGTTCGAAGTTTCAACGCGACTTCCGCCACTAAGTTTAAGGTTGTAGTCTTACTGATCGCAATCAGAAGTTTCATTGCGACATCCACATTTTAATTTTGAGGCTGTAATTTTACTGATTAAAAACCCGATGCACCATGCTTTGTATGTGACTCATTTTTGAATAAACGATTTTTCTTATTTTTTCTGCTTCTTCTTTTATGTGCTGTTGCAAAGGCTTCAGACGTTATACGACTACCCCGCGGGTTTTTACTCATTGATGCATAAAGTTGATTTCCCTACAAATTTTTACTGATTTTTTAGAATATAGCTGTTCTTTCATATGTATGAGGAATAAAAATTGATAGAAAATGTCGTCCAGTTACAAAACTAAATGCGATTCCGTAAAGAGGACTGCAGGCAGTCATGCCGTACTAAAAACTTTAATTAAAAATAAAAGTTTTGCGTCATTTTTATGCTCCATCTTTGAGTGATTTGAGTAGATAAATGTAAAGGCTCTACAAATATATTTAATAAGCCCTCCATTGCGTTTGCTTCTGTTAACATCAATCTTATGCGGCATCTTTACCATTAAGTGTCGAAAACTATAGACGCTTGGCTTATATTTAAACCTTAGCATGCCAAGATACTAGGGCGCTAGGTTAATCAAGTGTATGTGTTTCAAATACTAAGTGAAATGTTTAGTGTGCTTCGGTGAAGTAATGTGAAACCATCTTTACCCTTCATGTGCACCATGCTACTATTGTTGTTAACCTCTGAATGACCTCAACAATTGACACCTAGCACGCTATGCTTTGAAAATCTTTTCATATTACAATTTTCTTCTGAATCTCCTATGTTACGTCAGAGCAGCTGCTTGTTCGCATAGTATTGAACACGTTATTGAATATTTATTCGGTATGAGTGGTGTGCGTGGGCTAATGCTTTTGAGGGAATCATTTGAATACTTCCAGCACGAAAGTCATAGGGATGCACGAGATATACTGGAGTGAACTGACGGAAGTATGGTTTATTTGCTGACACTTCTATGTGAGTGTACAAATACGTATGCATGGAGTCACTTATTCTGAATGATATAGCGGCTATGAACTTTTGCTGAAGTTGCTCGGGACATGACACTTGATTTGTTGAATTTTTAAATTTACTGTATTCAGTTCCCACATGATTTCAATGTCAGATAAATGAACTACTGTTAATGAAAGGAAAAATTGTACTGCTCTCCTCAATCGTAAGTGTACTGAGCTGCAGAGAAACAGGTACCCGGAAATAAATTATATCACCTACGACGAATGTTGATCTTCTGGACTGATGATCACTGAAGGTGACGATCAGTCTCGGTCGCAGGCGCCTGTAGCTGGTGGTGTTGTCCGTCCTCGCCGCTCAGCACACAGGGCCACACCACCGCTCAGCGGCAGAGCGTGAAGCGAGGCGCCGCCTGGCCACCTCGATGTGGTGCTCTCACGTCAGGGGACTCTTCTCGAGCTGTGTGCATTGCCATCACTTGAATGAGGGATACGTTGCAGGGAGATGTCGGAAAGATACATTTTTACTGAGAGATATTTGAAGGATTCAGATTTGCCGTGAGATTTTTCATTAGATACATAACCGTAAAGATTTTGAAAGGCGCAGTTGTATTAGATGTCTAGATACATTGCCGTGACCTATTAAATAACTTAATTGTTGGTTGATTTTCAAAAGATACAATGCGGTGAACTATTGATAAGGTGCAGTGCCCTGAAGAGTTTGAAAGGTGTAATGTTGTGTGATAACCGAAAGATACATTGCAGTGAACGTTTGCAAGAGTGCATCGCAGAATGGTCAAACAAGGCAAGGTTGATAGTAGCTGTTGTTATCCCTAGAAGGATTAACTTACTTTTTGAATGAATGAAATATTGGGTGAATAGTCGTTCGTGTTTTATGTACTTGCGTGCATTTTCATCCTACTGTTGAATGAAACAGTAAGAACATAATACTGAAGAACATACGGACATTAATTCCCCTGTTCCCCCAGTGGGTGGCTGGATGCTGTAGAGTTTAGATTGGTGAAAATCGTCATCCGTTAAAAAGATGATTTACACATTTCATATTCTTGGTACGTTCAGAATTAGCGAGCATGCAGAGTACGAAGCGTTCAAAGCAGTTTATCGTTCAGGATTGGCGTTCCCATGAAGTACGCTGGCGATGAAGGTTGGCAACTGCTCGACAGATAAATTGCTGTGATATGCTCAGTGGTTGATTGGATTGCTTAAAGTAGTTCAAAAACTTGTGCTTTGTCGCGGCTCTTCGAAAGTGTATTCTTTAACGAGCTGCACTGGTGATTCTTACCTTGCCACGGACAAGTTGCGAGTCACACTTTGAGTCGCTTAGGGTCTGCGGTCGCACCGTGGTGCACTGTAGTGTCCCAGGGAGCTCATTACCGTGTCATGGCGTGCTGCCGCTCTGTGGAGCAGCTTCCCTCCAGTTCTGTTTACATAATAAGCACCACTTTCAAATTTTCTGACGAGAATTACTCTCACCGTAAACACACATGACTGTGCTCGTTTTTAGAGTGTGCTCTGAGTAACTCTGTTGACTCTTTGAAATAATTCTACTTTGACGTCTTCTCCTCGTCTGAGTAACTCTACTCACAAGCAATCCTGCATCGTAGCCACTCCACCAATGCCACATGAAAGGTTGTACTTGCATTCACTTGTTCACTAAAACTGTAAATTAATATCCTGTCTCTCTCTGTTTCCAAAATTTGAAGATAGACGAATTTTTCATATTGTCACTATTCATACTGTTGACTAAATGACTAGTGCACTTTTATTTTACAGCTAACTCAAATACATATGAGAGTTAGCTCATAATTTTACTGATATCTCGAAACGATAATATTTGTATTTGCCATATGCGTATAAACAAACATATCTTCATTTACCGCAGACGTGCGCCGAGGTAAATTTTTATTATGCAATGTATAAACGATGAATTCACACCAATCGAACAACACATTAAAACCATATGTCCTCTGGGAGAATAAAACATGATACACAAAATATTCTCAGTGAAATTTATTAGTTAGTAGGTTTAAAATCAATTAATTCACTAATTAAATGAACAAAAATAACAAAAATAATTTCTACTAGGACCTACTGGATACGCTTTCTGAAGGAGCGACAGGCGTACACTGCATGGTCCCGTTTAATGAATCGATATCCTCTCTTAACGACTGAGTTCAGGAATTGAAGAGCGTTGTGTGGTTCACCATCATTAGACGCTTCCTCTACTTCGTCTTACACCCAATAATCGAAAGGGTTCAGATCTGGTGAGCTAGACGGCCGAATATCTGTAAGTCCATACATTTGAAATTTGTCGTTAAGAGGCTCTGGGCGACTTACTCCCAAGAGCGGGTGCTGAATTTTGAACGACCATAACTTGTTTTTATCGTAGTTCTTCTGAATCCAGAGTAACAAGACGGTCTCGGGAATCCTTATTTTCACTGAGCAGTGTTGATTTGCAGCACTGCTTCAATAAATGAGCGGGACATGATTTTACCATCGTTCACAATACCTTTCAACACCTTGACGGAAGCTGGGTTTTTACTCTGCATGATAAAAAAACGTTTTCATTTACCCTCTAGTTTCTGCGAGTTGTGACTATCAACAACGAATTTCATCTCATCCACAAAGAAGTGAACAAATCCTTCCTAGTCTCTTCGAATGGCTCAATAAAAATGACCTTCTTTCTTTCCTCATGGCCTAAATTTGAACGTGTCCTTAAGATATTTCGACGTCTTTTGCAGATGGACTTCGTTTTAAGATCAAATCTGACAGATACTTAAGTCACAGATACTACCTGGAGAAAATGAAAATTAATATTTAAAACAGGCCCAAGTTTCGAATTATATTCTGTAAACATATTCGTGATTTCATTTTATTACACTCATACGTAATGACATTGAATTTTACAACCGTAATATTCCCTGCGAGTGATTGTGCGATCTTGAATATGGATGTATAGTCATTCAACCACAGTGGGGAAATAAAGCTGCTTTCACTCTCTGTAATCATAAACGTTGCCTTAGAGTATCATTGTTCTGCAAAACGCGGCTTTAAATTCCTCTGCTTACGATGAAACAAGATATGCATCATCTTCATCTTACTGAACTCATGATGCAATATTAGCTCATCTTGTGGATTCTTATGTTAATACAATGAGTCTCATTTTATCAGTACAAACATATATCCCTAAGTTTTATTTATAACGTTAAAGTATATTTTGGATTTATTTTCATCGCATTCCTTTTGCATGAGTGTAACCCAAATTTATCGCAGAGCTGACCTCTGAGAGAGATGACAGGCAGTATTTATGTGCACAGGAGCGCGGTTTCTTGTTTACAGCCGCTCTTGAACTCGGAAATTTTCTTCGCAGATGGGATTTCAGGCGCTCGTTTTAGTGTCGCTCACTGCTCGTCTGAGAAGTGAAACTTAAAAAGTGCGGCAGCCTGCTGGGGCTGCTCTCCTCGCCTGTAACTTGGGCCCTATATAGCTACTTTCCTCTAACTTGGGCCCTATATAGCTACTTTCCTCTTACTTGGGCCCTATATAGCTACTTTCCTCTTACTTGGGCCCTTGCATAGCTACTCTTCTGATACTGCAGTGTAGCTACTATACTGTTTACGCCATTGTGTACCTATTGTCCTGAAACTTGGGCCCTTATGTAGCTCATCTCCAGAAACTTGTTCTTTGCGTAGCTACTCTCCAGTTACTTATACCTTTGACGACAGATTTTCCATATCGTTCAAGCACTGGTCATGGGTGCATTAAGATCCACCTGGGCGTGTCGGAAAGAATCACCGTCGCAGAACCCGGTTTCACAGAGCTTCTTCATATACAGCTGGTCTACGCGTTACCGGTGCATCTGCTCTCCACACTTGCCACTCTGAAGCTGAAACCACTCCCCGTCATCTCTTAACCCTTTAGCGACTAAATCATTTTAGCAATAGGCTGCATTTAGCTTTGTACGAAAAACTGGCGACAGCCATACGTAAAAGTATAGTTTTATGCCGCAAACCTGCGTTCAACTTGTTGCAAAAAATTAGCTGCATCCTTACGAACGCAGATTTTGAAACATATGTACACGGTGAAAGGCTAATGCACCTGCGGATATTTAATCTCGAAAGATCGTAGCACAGCTCTCCTCACGCTGCAGCGAACGCGGAGAGGATTCTAAAGTCCGCCGTTTCCGGTGCGTTGAGGACGGCCAGTGTGACGTCCGCACGGCCACGGTTTGAGTGGCCGTGGTGCTGGAGTGGCCGTGCTAGAGTGGCCGTGTTGGAGTGGCCGTGCTGTAGTGGCTGTGCTGGAGTGGCCGTGCTGGAGTGGCCGTGCTGTAGTGGCTGTGCTGGTGTGGCCGTGCTGGAGTGGCCGTGCTGG
>VOMN01007116.1:0-19232 GCA_014899125.1 Orchestia grillus | reverse complement strand
TTCCGTCATTGCTACTGCCTCACACACTCCGAACTTCACACGTTCACCACTAGACCATAAAGTAGAGCCTCGGCGAGTTGCTTCAATTTTGATTATGGAGTTTAAAAATATTATGTTAATGCCATACCGTGTTCTTAAACGGTATCACTTTCTTTTAGATATTGCAGAATTACGTCAAAATTTCGTCGATTAAATCTCTCGAAATATATGCATACTTTTCGAAGAATCACTGTGGGCTCCCGGTCATAGTGGTGGTCTCGTAACCGAAAGAACCTGGGCTCGATACTTGGCTCAGGGAGGCATTCTCACGTGACTGCGGAGTACTTTCCTTGGAAAAGGAAGTTTAAACCACACATGCCTACATCTCCCACCACACCAGTAGTTGTAAGGCATTTAAAACCCAAAGGTAAAACGTGTTCGAATTAATAAAGGTTATTTAACAAAATCAACAAATCTCTTGAGATGTGTAGCGATGTGTAAAACGTATAATTCATTTTTATAAATTCTGAAAATAATTATGCTATGATTTATACATTTAGCTACCTTTTCAGAACCATTTCCTTCTTAATATTTCTCCAAAGAATAGCTTCTGTCAACTTTTGTACCCGTGATATCGGACCATGTTTAATCTCTCCGGCTTGCCACGAATTTCAATGAATCAAAGAAACTAAATGGGGTAAATATATGAAGAAATAGAATGAATTAAATGAATTTAACTATCAATAAAAATAGCTGCAAATAACTATAAATAACTTAAAGATTAATAGAGAAGATATCCCTAATAATCCCACCAGGCACCCTCAGATATACTTTCAACCGCTAATGCCATATTTACATTTTTACTAAATATATCCTGGATCTTCATATTAACTTTCGAAATCATAGATTAGCTAAACATTTCCACAGCGTCACGGTCAGGCTTGTAATGCAATCTGTTGACATAGAACCTTTTTAAAGAACCTTTATTAATTCCAACACGTTTTACCGTTGGGTTTTCAATGCCTTACAACTAATGGCGTGGTGAGGGATGTGAGGAATGTGTGGTTTAAACTTGCTTGTCCTAGGGAAGTACTCCCTGCTTACGTGAAAATGCCTCGACGCGAGGAATGCCTCTTCCTTAATTCCTCATTCACTGTAGTTTATAAGTTTCAATTCGACTTTCACGCTTAATTTTAATGCTGTAGTCTTACTGTTAGAAAACCCGATTATACTATGCTTTGTATGTGACTGATTTCAGAATGAACGATTTTTCTTTCTTTCTTTCTCTCACGTTTCAACTGTTGTTTTAATTTGTTTTAGCTCGGCCCGCATTGCTCCGTCGAAGCAAAGAGAAGCAAGGATGTTCGTTTCATCATACAATGAATTCACAAACACTGCACTCAATCGGATAATTTTTTGTAAAAATATTGATAATTAAAACCCTTCGATTTCACATATTAGTTTTAGAAATATTCAATAATGTAGGAAACGTTTTCCTTAGATACTAAATACAAATCTAAAATTGTACGTGTTAAATGCTTCTGTGTAAAATCCAGTACTCGAAATTATTTTTCCATACGTTCCAGGGATAAATGATACCAGCACCCAAATTAGCAGGAGTATTAGGCAATGAACAAAAAGCATCCATGGATATAAGAATTTTATAGTTCATTCGAAAATTACTAACTACAGTGGGATATATCAACTTAGAAGAATCAGCGAACGTGTAAGAAATATGGCTGTTGAGCACGTCAACATTATTGTCTAATATGCAGATTTATAGTGATTAGATAACACACCAGTTAGAGTTTACAGATGATTTACCGTGTAATTATAACCTATTCACATTACAATGAATTTACAAACTAAGAGTTGAAAATTTAGCTGCTAAATCGGATGACGTCTACTGATACATGACCAGATTTGTGGATTTTGAGAGTCAATATATGCATATGAAACAGCCACAAATTGCAATTTCATACTTCATTTGCTTGAAATTGAATTTAGATTTATGCACGAATTATAATTAAAAAATTAAGGCACTTTTTTACCGTAGGTAAAAAGACGAAAAATAAAATTCATGTCAAATCTAAACAATCATCGTCACTCACTGTATCCAAAGAGAAATGAAAATACACAAATACCGGAATAGAGCATTCATAAGTAAATCAAATAATAATTCGACATAATCGTTATCTTTTATTTTTTCTTCGCATGTCAATGCGTACAAAAGCGAGTAACTTCAAGACTTTAAACTTTTTCTTATTCAGCGTGAATTTCGAGCTCCAAAAGAACTCAAAAGTAAGAGATAACATAGATATCAGTTGCTTACGCGACGAACTAGGGTTGACATATTTAAAATTAATGGTAAACTGATAAATGTACTTTAAATTCAGCTTAAAGGGGGATCCAGGAGCACATTTTAGCCAAAATTGAAAAATATACCTCAACACGTAATGAGAAGCAAAAAACATACTTTCTTTATTCATACTCACTTACAGTACACATTGAAAACATCTACATGTATGTACAGCAAAGTTTTACAGAACAACCAGGAGCGCCAGCACATGGAAGTTAAACTTCAATCGTTGAATGTGAATCATCACAGCCAATGATGACTATAACCTCGCCCTTAGATGACCGAGCATAAAGTATTCGTCGAAACTACCAAAAAATGTCTCATGAATATTTACGCAGTTGTACAAGCGTCGGGGACTGATGGCTTATATCGTAAATATTTCGAAGCTCAAAAAAAGAAAAGTCTGCGCATGTAACATATGTGCCCGATGATCTCACGGGGATAGCTGGCAAAGTCCAAGTTTGAGTCGCGAGTGAAGATATATTGACTGTTTATCGCACTACACCTATACTGTAACTTATAAATAATTTGAAGTACTGTTTTTCCGGGAACATAATTCTCTACGTACACATTCGTGTGTGCATGCATACACGTACCTCAAGGCTTATTTAACATCGCATGGAGTTCAATTTTGCTCAGGTTTTTCTTTCAAATTCAGAATTTACTTTGCATTCAAAAATGAAACTAACTGAATTCAACTAACGGGCTTAATAACGCGCGTTCAAATAGGTTTCAATTTCCAATGAAAGACTTCCTGATTGAACGCCATATCGTTGGGGCAAGACACTCGATTGAATTTTTGAAAAATCTGCAGTAAAATCACAATTTTGTTTCACAAACACGTAGAAGGTATGAAATTTTAAGTCCTCATAGGAACGAAAATCTGGACAATTTAAATTGAAGAAATCAATTTCAACTTCAGTGTTTCTCTCCCCAATAAAAGACAGCTTTGATGTGCAGAGCTGGGCAGCGCTACTTTGAAATGTAGCGGTCGCTACTGCTACCGCTACATGCTCTAAATGTAGCGGGCGCTACCGCTACCGCTACACCCACTAGATTGTAGCGCCGCTACCGCTACATGTAGCGCGCTACTGCCCACCTCTGTTGATGTGCACATGCTAGCTACGATTAGAGACAAAAACCAGTGAAACAGAAGACTGCAACGAACGACGTACAAAACAGCATACTTCTCGTGCACATTAGTCAGGAGATTTTTGAGTGTGTGTTCGAATGATTTTGAACTAGACACTCCCTGATCTCTCGCTCTCTGCCTTTCATCTTGTCCAGGTTGTAATTGCTTTCACCAGCCAGCCATAGACCATAAGTTGCGGCCTGTTCATTGTGACCGATACTTTTTCATTCAGTCGTCATTTTGAATGGAATATCGATTCTGGTGTAGTATTAAAAATTTTTACCGTGTTGATGCTATATCATGTTTATTAATGACTTCGCTTCGTTTTAGATATTACAGAATTCTAATCAGAATTGATTAATTTCTCAGCGCTTAACAGTAGAAGGATGGATGGAATAAAATGACTATTTCGAAACTGCAAATCGCTACAACCAGCTTCAACAAAGTTCATTCTAAATGGCTTAAAATATTTTCTTCCCATTCTAATTCATATCTCCAGCAAGAAAACATCTGTGATTTGACGCTATAACAATTTTTCGATTTAATTTTTCTAGTCACTTGCGCTGATGGGTCATAATAACCCCCACCCGTCCTTCTAGTGTTGAAGTTGTCTTACTATTAACACTCGAGATACATTCATCAAATATACAAAATTAAAGACCATTAATTACTGTAAGACTGGCTCTCGGTTCGAAAATATTTGATGGAAAACGACTTACGAACTTACGGACGATTTATCGGCTGAAATTTCTCAGCTCAAACTCAACTTCTTTTCTCGCCCCCTTGAGAATCGCTGCCGAAGTCTCCGATGTGCCACAGGGTCTCCTTTTTGATCCGCTTACGTCCGCTGAAGAAACGAGCGAGCGAAACATGGCGGGGGGCCAAGCTGTTCGGCGGGGCACTAGGTGTGTTGGGGAGCTCTGGGTACGTCAGGAAATTTTCGTTGCGTTGGTATCCAGGGAGAACTCTCACTGCACGCGAAAGGGGAGTCACATAGGGCTGAACTATGGTTATCTGAGGCATGATTACTTGATTGCACGACGCAGGCCGCCTCAGTTCAGCCCCAAAATGTTCATTATTAACAACGGAAACCCGTTTGACTTCAAGGGCATTTTTGTTTCCTTCATTTCGTTCGGCGATATCGGAAACTTCCTCGAGGCTTTGAAGAGGCTGAAAACGCTCTTCCACGACATTTCCTTCTGTTATATCTCTTAGCAATGAGTATATTTGATACCGCAGCTTACCTTCACTTCTTAAGGAGTCCCGTCTAATTTCTCTATCGGGATTGGTCTCATGGAAAACTTTTTCAGCCCATGTTCGTCGTGGTCGACGATTTCTGTGACCAACTGGAATGAATGATTGATTGTACGTTGGGCCAAACTCAGCATCAACATTTCGAATAAAATTGAAAGCAATTCGTTCTACAAGAAGCAGCGCTGTTGCAATTATCCACCCAGCCAGTATCAAGAAAAATGCAAGCCTAAGGTGTTCGAGAGATAACGGTCCGACAGGCTGTACTATACAAGGCAATCTTTCGTCTCGATTTCGTGAAAGGGAAGCGTAAAGCTCCGACCGCCATTTGTCGAGGAAACCAAAGCCTTGTAATTTTGTGATGATGGGGTCGAGTTTTTCTTTGAGAGGCGATTTACTGGCCATGAGCCACCCTCCCATGACCGTGTGGAGATTTTCTTCACTGACTCGCAGAGCAGGTTTACCACATCGAGTGATGTAGCGAGACCGGATAATCGACTCCGCATATCGTTTAGGAACTCCAACCACACACATGCCATGTTCATCAACGTTGTACAGCGCTTCAGAGATGGAAGAGAATAGCAGAGCACTCTTGGCAAGTTCTCTCTGGGATTCATCCAAGCTTTTCGCTAAAACAGTTGCTACAGCGGTGTCCCTGACTAATCCATACTTCTTCGTTGACCTCAGCAGACCAAGTGACGAATTGATTGGTTCCTCATATTGAGCCTCAAGAATACAATAAAACAGACTCCAGAAGTAAAGACACACCATAACCCTCAGGTAAAACGAGCTCGCAACTCGCAAAACGTTCTTCGTGGATTTGGTAAAAGAAATTCCCCCTTCGATATTTGGCCGCCGGAGGCTAGATGCGATGGAGAATATGGAGAACGCGATGATGTGAAGAAAAACAAGCGCCTTAAAAACTGACGGAGCCATGTTACTTCTGAAGGGAAATAAGACGTATGGCCACAGCGGCATCTTGACTGGCGTAGGACACATTATACTCCACACTTCATAATGAAACATTGTAGAATACCACGCAACGTCAGATCTCTGTGGCTTGTACACCATTCCGCCGATCGCCAAGTCAGCTTTCTTGTAAACAACGTCCCCTACTCTCCCGGTCCAGGAGCCGTTGACAATTCTGCCCCACTCCCGGTCCGGTGGGATCTGCAGTACGTAGGTGAAATTCAGCGCTTCAGACGCGAACCGAAGCATACGATATTCGAACCCGTCGAGGACTCCTTTGCTCGTGTTAAAAATGTTTGGCACAGATGGAGTGTACGAAACCTTAATCAAAGCTCCCGACATTCCGTCACTTTCCTTAAACTTTCTCCACGTCATACCGCCATCTCGATCCCAATTAGCTATAGTTTGGAAGTTCAGGTCATCGCACACGGCACAAGACTGTTCCACTATAAACTTGGTCTTCGTTATATTAAGACGTGAAACACTCTCGCTCTTGCGGACTATAATTCGTCTTTTTATTTCCGGGATGAACGTCCCTAGGTTTTTATCTTCAGTGGACAGAATCAAGGTGTCTTTTAGCCTTACTATGTCTGGGTTATACCTGGCCAAGACGAGCAAACTTCTCTGTAAATGAACTCTAGACCAACTCAGTAGCACACGACACGTGTCTTTCTCGGGTCTCTTCACGAGAAGATCAATCACGGGCAAAGAAGCAGCTTTTTTTCTGGCAGTAATGAGTCCGAATTTGATTTTCGTGACGTCGAATAGCATCATAGGCGCCTCTCCCATAGATCCTTGGAGCTTCTTCAGAAGTTCGTCGGACATCGTGGTCCTGTCGTAGTACACAAGTGTATGGCACGGTCCAGTCCGACCGCCCCCGAACCTCTCTAAAACCTCCCCAAAAACTGCAGGGGTCGTTGAGTCAACGTCCGTACCATCCAAGAAAAAGAAACGTCGGTGGAGTTGAGAAGACATCGGTCTGGGCTGTGCCACCGCCCAGCACGACAGGGTAGGGATGAAGACAAGGAACTTCAGCATCATCCCTGAAACAAACCATTTTTATTAGTTATTAAAAAGTATTGTATACTAGTATCTCAACTCCGCTCATCTATTCATCGTTCCTCAAGCATAATATGGATTATTTGAACTATTTCCACGACTGTTCGTTAGATCCAGGGTGCACTCTCCCGTGTATCGTATTTGGTAACATTGAGGGATTTGCGTATGATTAAATTCAGGTTCTACATAAATTTTCATTTTGTTTTTCTATACTTCCTATTTTGTGCGGGCACTTATAAACCTCATAGGGAAGTGGTTCCAAGATAACAAGCAGAAGGACCGATGAATTTGAGTGTTTGTGCTTCATTCCTCAGGACATAATTTAACTCGAAGCCCACCTCATGCTCTTAACTCTGTCAGCCCTACAGTGATACCACAGTCTGAACTTGGCCTTAATTTATTATATTATTTCAAATCTACCTAATTGTGAACAATCTTTAACCTATTTATGAGCCCATGACTCGAAATGCATTAAATTCTCCTGGCGTATTAAAGTGCAAGTCCAGCACTATTTTCTTGAGCAAAATTCATCTTAAAATGGAAACCGACACATTGTCCCCATTCATCAATACATATCTCAATTATTTCACAATTTCAGACAATCCAAAACCATGCGACCTCCTTCACTGAGTAGATAATTACTTACCACTTTCCAGTGTCGGCCTTGCACTTACCACACGAGCGACGCGTTTAGCTGTCCAAATAAGGAGGAGTCGTCAACGAAGTATCTGACACGTTCAAGTCCGCACACCAACTTCTTTTTCAACCAAAGGCCAAGACTCTGAGTTCAGAATTTTACGACTGCTCGTAACATGCGGCGCATGACTGAAGTGGCAGCAGCGTTGCCATAGTACGTTTTGCCTCCTAAGTTTCACGATGCCTCCTATGGTCGACACAGAACATTGCATTATTTCTTATCACCCTGATTCGTAGCACACCGCCTTATTTTAACAATCATCACTAAAGGCAAATCGGAATCCGATGGCATTTTCGCGGATGTGAAAGAGCGTTTACTGCTGACCTAGAACACTACCGCCATTTTGAAAAGACGACGTCAGATTTCGAAGAATGTTAAAAAAACTCTGACGTAGTTACGTGTAAACAATCGCACCGTCATCATATCGAAGCCTTTACTCTTCGCCGTCTACATGGATTGCACAATCTTCTCTCATAAAGATAATGCTATTCTTTACAAGAAGATAAATGCAGCCTCATTGCCCGTATACATAGGCCTGTAGTTAGTTTTTGGTACGAACATAAATGTAGCCTTTTCTCCAAAATGATTTGGTCGGTAAAAGGTCAAATCTTCGAATTCATGCACGAGTATCACTTTCTCCGATCTTGTTTAACATTCAGTTAAGCTCGATTTTGAGTCAACTTTTCGCAGAACTCAGAGTAAATTTTCCCATCCTCGTCGTTGGCTTCATGGACTCTCTCAGAGAGCACTCCGTCGCCTCAAGCCCCAAGGAAAGAGGCAGTTCCGCCGCTATTCCAGTCAACCGCACCACGTACGTCAACCTCAAGATTTAAGATTTCAAAGAACATACGGGATTTGATTTCGCAGCGTCAAATTATCTTTCTTTTCGGTGGCTACCACTTTGTACAACAGCCCATGATACTTGTGCTGCCGTGGTCTAACTTTGGGAGCAATATTTCACCGTTGGCTCCGGTAACAGCAGCTGCCGCGAAATACCAGTCAACAGACTCGTCCAAAAACACAACAGGGCTTATATCAGCCAAGCTTGAACAAAGCCGTGCATCTCAGCATGCAAGCTAGTCGACTTTAATCAAGCAACTGAAGCCAAGACCGAGTTCTCCCGCAGAAATGTCACCTTAAATATTCACGGTCCTAACACGCGTGCGCCTCAGAATGTCAGTCTACCGACCTGGATCCTAGTGACCTTCTGACCTGCTGCTGCCCTATGGTCCAGACACATCTGATAAATTAAGTCATCCCTTGATATGCTCGCATAGATTCTTGATAATTCTACTCTATACGCGTCTTAACGCCTTCAAACACCAGTATGAATGCTCGTACCTAATGTGTTCCATAAAGGACGCCATATTCGAATTCGGGGACATTTCCGTACTCTGAAGTCATACATGCTTTTATCATTTGTTTTTTTCTTTCTATAGATGACTGGGATGGATTTATTTTAATAATTCAAATGCGGGTTTTCTGTAAACACGTAAGTTTTAAGTATACCACGTTTGCGCAAGGAGCTGTGTCACAGGATGGCCGGTCAACTGGGCAGACATTATTACACCATACATGAAAATCCTCACACTACTCGTAGAATAAATCTCAAATAAGGATAAAAGCGCTACGAAATTACATATTGCTCCTTCAGGCTAGCACAAGTCTGCGTGAGCGCATTTAGTTTAGCGCGTGTGCGTGCAGATAGCTGTATAGTTGTTTCTACCTTTATTGGATATACACATTTGCTTATAAAATTTCTTTGCTGTTCAGTTCCATCACACTTTACTACATATTTTTCCAGCACGGAAGATGGAATTGTCGCATTCACAATTGATCGGTTATTAGTTTAAGCCTCATTATCCACATGAACTGATCCACAGAGCGCAGAGAGAAGGGGCCTTATAGGATAGACAACATAAATCGTGGAATCTGTGCACAGGTGTCCTACGCCGGATTACCTACTCATAGAGACTGCAAGTTAAGAAGGAAGGTGAAGAAAAAACAAAAAAGAGATAGCACAGAAGGCGTAAAAATCAAAAGAAGCAAAGTGGGCACGATAGATAAAAGTCCCGAAGGCATATTTATAGCTGAGGTAACTCTGTGTTAAAATTAATAGAAACTAACTCATGGCTCTAAAGAAATCTCAAGAGTACCTCTGGGAAGTGTTCGTAGTTCTTCATCTAAATATATTCCGTAACAGGCCAAGAAATAATAGGATGAAATGGGGAAATCAATATAGCTCCTAATTTGAATACTATAGATCTCCAGGCACAGTAGGTCGACTTTCAGACGAAATTCAAATTTAATAAAATATACTCAAAATAGTTAAAGTCGTCCATTAACTCCGCAGCTCACCAGCTCTCGTTAGTTAGCCTGGGGCTGTCAGCACTGCAGGATATTTCCTGGGACAGTAAGGAACCATTACTGAAATTTTCTGCCCACGTAAAAACTTCAAAGCCAAACGACAGCGTGAGGATTACAGACGGTTGCGACAGCGTCGGTGTATTGCTACCTTCAGCAGAGGCCAACCTAATGAACTGTGCACCATGATCTTATAGGGAGAGCGTGATTCGATTCTTCCATCAACGGTTAGACAAATTACGAAATCGGATGCTGCCACTTTTCGCATTCACTTTCGTTACCCTTTAGAGTCGTAAATTATTGAAGGCATTTTCCTACTGGGCAATTAATTGAAAGCTTTTGGGTGATGCATGAACACTTTACCTATCGAAAAGCTCCGTGTTAATTTTCTAAACGAGCGGGCTGCAAAGCTCGAGTAGAAACTGGGCGTCATGAAGTTGAGTCGCTGACAACCCTTGACCATCAACTTTTTTCAGCCTCAAAGGACCATTTAGTCCTGCTCAGGATGAATGCAGCTCATGTTCGGAACAAGCTGAATGCAGCCGTGTTGCAAGTATAAACAAGGGCAACTAATGGAAAGGACAGCACATGGGCATTTTGGCCTCTGCAGCTTGGCTTGCTAAGGCCAGTTTCAATTCAGTGGAATGCTGTCAACGTCGCGGCCGAAGGACAAGACGTCGGACTTTATGAGATCCTCCCTTAAACTTTTCATGCATGATAGACCAATTCACGAAGGCGCCTTCTCACCACAATAATTAGGGCTGTAGAAGTGCTTAACGCACAGCACAACTGCGCAACTAAACAAGGAAAATAAATCAAAGCTGGATCATGTATTTAATGGTAGTAATTAGGGGTGTAGAGTTCGGCCGTCATCTACAGGTACCTTCTTCAATAATTTTTTCTAACTCTCGGAAAACTTTCAGAAGAAGATGCAGCTCAACCTCCATAAAATTGCTCTAATCGTAAAAAGACTGATTTGAAATAAGTTTTCCTTCCGTCATTAAAAAACGCTAGATCTGCTTCTCCCATGTCGAGAGGTGCGAGTAAGTGGCTCTCCAACACTGCACCAAGCCCCCCCCAATTGCCCTCATGAACTGTTGCAACAGTTTACGTAATAGGCAGACTTTCTTTGGCTTCTCAAGGAGGGTGAATGCCGGAATATCAAAAATTACTATTTAGACTACTCGTTCTGGAGAAAACCACCCACTAGTAATATCGAGTATGGAGAGCCGAACTACAGCTAACGCTCGCTATCTTGTTTGAAGTATTTTACGCTTCCAGATGAAAAGCCTTGGCGCCGTTTAATTTTTATTTAATCGTGGATATAAAATCGCTTTATCTCGGATAATTTTATACGTCCGTTCTCCCAAAAAAACATTCACTTTCGACTCTTAACCACCAAACCAGAGCCTGGGATCAACGCGGCTGTGCTGTCGGCATGATGAAGTGAACCATAGAAAAGAAATTAGATTCGTGACCGTCCCCTTTAGTCTTGCAAGGTGCCATCTAGACGTGCAGAAATTTAATTTTCCCCATCTACAATTGGTCACCATCACCGCATTGTCAAGGTCGATTTGGCTCTGTCGCCAAATTCTAATATAGTACATCGACCTCACCAAGATAATAAATGTTGCAAAATAAACGAGCAGACTAATCGCAGCAGGCGTTTCTGCATTGCCGCTGTGCTATAACCAGGGATACAATCCAGCCTCCCTTAGTTCTGACGGGTTCAAAGGCGAATATATTCACCGAAAAGAGTACATCAGATCACATGCATAAGAATATGATCAAAGATACTCACGAAATTTGAATGATTCATTTTTTTGAAACTGCAGCACTCGCAGATCGTCATTGTTTTTATAATTATAATACGGCCCCGCCAATCTCTCCACACAATAATACTAACCGATCAGTGACATACATACTACAACTTTTATTTACCCAAACGAAGGAACCGTTAGAAATTACGAAAAGATATTAGAACGAGGGGGGCGGGAGGGGAGGTGTGCCACAAGCTTCAGGCGCACAGCTAAGGACTGACTTCAATTCTCAACCATTGGAATAGTATCTGGGAAGAAGATAAAACTGAAGCCTCGCTGAAGGGAAAATCCATTTACGAGGATATAAGTAACCCGAAAAAGACCAAAGCCCAAAGCAAAGGACCAAAGCCTTAACCAAAAAGTGTTGCAGACGACTGGCTAAACCTCCTTCGAAAACCAATGGGTTGGGAATGCCAAGCACTTCCGTGACAGCCCTCGCAGATTAGCACCCGGAAGAAATCCCAGAAGTGCTCATTTTTCCTCACACCACTCGTTTTCTTTTCTGACTTGTTCTTCCTCAGCGGGCGTGAAGTCGTTCTTGATGTTGAAGGTCTTCCTAATTTCCTCCGGGGACTTGCCCTTGATCATGTTGGCGACGGTCTTGCAAGTGACGTCGAGCAGGCCCTTGATGTCGAGGTAGTTGGCGGCGAGGATGAGCTCGAACAGCGTGCCTTGGTCCACCTGACGCCAACGTCAAATTAGTGGAAAGATTTTGTGAGCCCCCGAGGTCAGGGAGTTTGAATAGTTTTACAGAAAATTTAGGGTTAAATAATTTTATAGTTGAACTCGCCAACACAAGAAGGACGGGTAGGTGAAAATGATCTTTTTCAACGTTTCAGATCCCCGTTAACACGTTCCCTGCGTTAGGTTGACCATCGTTAGGTTATTCCGTAGTTAGGTTCCAATACAGCGACACTTCATTCTGCAGTTCGATAGGCTTCCTTCATGTTTGCTCGCTGTTTCAGCTCTGATTAATGGTTTCAGTTTCTTAAATAATTCAAATAGGAGGGTTTCTGTACATGCAAATAAAATTAGTGTTGGCACGCATGCAAACCATTAGCCTGTTACCAATTCCCAGGGAGCTCGTTAAGATCGCTCACAAACTTCAAAAGTCTATTGAAAATGGAATGCAATATTTAACTCCCACTCTATCGATTCATTTAGCAAGAAAATAGTTCTTTAACGACGCAGTCATTTCTGTTATGTGGACGCATGGGTCAAATGACCCATCCTACTAGAACTACGTACACGTGCGCCATATATGGTACACGCAATCATCTAACCGAACCTGACTTAATGAAAGTACTAACATAAATGAACACAAATTTTCAAGCTTTCATAAAATTTGTATCCATTACTCGTATAAGCTAATTGGGATTAGGGAAAAAATGAATGGGATAACCAAATTTGTGACAGCTAAATCCTTCAATTTTAAACTCACAGCCGAAATTTTTGTCGACATGAAATATTTCCTGCGTGGAAATTACAGTCAAAGTGTTAATTCAGGTTACCACGACGGGTAGGGTATGATAAATAACATTGTTTATAGCCACAACCCAAAATGAGGGTACTAACACAAAAATCACCCCCCCTTTTTAAGATATCAAATATAGAAATTTGCATAAAGGGAATGCGATACCTTAAGGAAGTCAGCGTCCCAAGACGAGATATCGTCTGTCCTCTTCTCTTTGTTGTCGTCCTCGTCAGGGAGAGGAGGATCGTCCTTGTGGTAGCTGCACCACTGGATCACCTTCTTCATGATGGCCGCGTTCACGTTGGGCAGCGGCACCACCTCGTCCTCGCCCTCATCCATGCCTGCACACACGAGCGCGTAACTACAAGTCATCACACGAAGGCTGACTAAAATGAACCAGCCGTCAGTGTACGAAGATTTGGGTATCTAGGCTACGGAAGTAGTACAAATACCCCTTCAGCGAGTGGAGTTTTTTATTAGATAGATTCAAGCTCTCTAGCCACATGAAATACGCTCAAGAGCGGAAAAAATCATGTATGGAATTTAGAAAACCTACACAGAAGATTCCCTACGCATAGAAACAAGTTAAGAAAGAAGAGGCAGAAAAGGAAAGTATAACCAACGAAGAAGGCATAAAATTAGCAAGAACAAAAGCGGCCACGAAAGCAAGAACTCCCGAAGGCCTAGCTACAGGCTACAGCCCAGGTAAGCTAACAGTGCCCCGCTGGGGACGCCATTTTCCAAACATAGGATTGATAAACGTAAATAACTTGGACCTATTGCCATGTAAGGCCTAAATTCACTGGAAAAGTCATCTCAATCAAGGTAAAAAAGTTAATTCGCATAGGGACGTCAGCCAGGAACATCAGCCCATTTATTGGCTGCAGTTCCTGGTAGCTGTGTTGAGCATCAGTAACTTTAAATTTGAGGTCACGCGAGGGGGAAACCGTCTTAAATCCATGCGAAAAATTGGATGATAAATTACGGGATGTGAGAAACCAGAGAGGTCAATTTCAAAGTCGAGAAATTTCTGACCCATCGAGATCCAGTAATTTAATATTGGATTTTCCAGCCAATATCAGGCAAAGCTAGTCAGTTGTGGTGCAAATAATGCGTAGCAGAGACGCCAATTTCTGTTCCGTGTAAAAGAACAAATGCTCACTGCAGATGCCACCAAGCCAAAGCTTACCAACCAAAAGGTACCGCGAGTTTTACACGTAAATATGAACCCGGCTCCTGGCGATTTCGTTTGGACCGAAAGTGTTAATCCGAAGGCACCAACTAGTTTCATAAAATTTAAAATACCGGGGAAGATTTCCTCCGCTCGAGCTTTAGTTCGCCAATAAAACGAGTCAGCGTTCTATCAACGAAAGAGGACAAGTTTCCTTTCGAAAGCGCTAAAACTCAAGTCCTGGACACGAAGTTTTCGTCTGTGTCCACCATTCGCTCCATTACACAAAGTGCAAACTACGCTCAGACTGGGAAGTCTCGCTCGCACGCGCAGGGTTGGGCGAGTTCACATGAGCACGAAAGCCAGAGCTCGCTCTTAAATTGTGCAAAATTCATAAAGCGACAGGGCTGGATGGCTGCTGCGGGTTAACCCGTGTCCCGTTATGGTGGTTGCCCTTTTCTTAGATCAGCTTTCCCCGTTGGCAGGTGCCGCACGGGTCCAGAAGCGACTTAGTCCAAATTTATGGCCCACACATGTCCTCCATTACTTGCAAACTCGAGCTTAAAGTCTCGCCAAACGATCTCCTAACCTGCTTGAACACACACTAAGGTGAAAAATACAAGTTTGCAGATCTAAATTTGTTCACCTTTCACATCGCGCAACATTTCATTTCTAATAGTTCCTAAAAATGTCATTCTCCTACCATCATTACGCAACAATATAGTTCCGCGTAAAATAAGTCGTACAAAAACGAACGGTAAAAATGGTTGTGATGGTCAACAACTCCATAACTGAAGATGATTTTGCGAGTAATCAACTTTCAAGTAACACAAAAATAACTTTACACGTCAGCTATTTGAATACCAGGTCAAAACGCACTTAAAAATCAGCACTTTGAACGTACCACCAAGTGGAAACATGCTACTGAAATGCAGGAATTTACGAGGACCACGAAAGTTGCTAGGTGTGTCAAGCGCAGCCACACTCACCCAAGTCGTCGAGCATGGTCTTGATGGTGATGCTCTGCTTCGCGATCTCGACATCGACCTCGAACACTTCGCCGTCGCTACTCTGCAGCTTGATGTTAGGCATCTGCACACACACGAGTGGACAGATTAGATTGTTAGTTTAAAGCTCTCCTTAGTCGCATGAAGTGGGAACCAAGGAGCAAAGACAAGGGACCATTTCGTACGGACTAGAGAGAACGAGAACCTATGCACAGGTGTGTTCCTACACAGAATTCTCTGCGCTCAAAATAAAAAAAAACACGTTAAAATAAACAGGAAGAAATGACACGCGAGATGGCGATGAAGGTGTAGGTATTGAAAAAAGGTAAGTGGGTAGAAAAGGTAGGAGTCCCGAAGGCCTATCTATAGCTGAGGCAACCTAACAGTGTCTCCTGCGATCTTGAATCTTGAATATCTTGAAAATGTTTGGGCCTCTATGCCCTGGCCACACTGGAGTGCCGCCTGGCCACACGTTGCCGCCAACAATCCCCACAACACAGAGGACAAATGGGGACCCTGTGTTCATCACAGAAGGCCAACGTTAGTCTCAGGGGTGTCTTATAAAAGAGTTGTCTCAGTTTAATCGTTCACTAAATATGCTACGATTCATTTGGAACGTTTGTAACACGCATGTTTTAATTTGTAGTTTCAAGATACTTGAAATCAACGCGGGATTGTGAGAATGAATACCATGATCAATCATAGCGTAGCACTTCCAAGACTTGATGAAATTTTTTTGAATGGAGAATTAGTCAAAGTGTTCATATGAGACCAATGACTTTACTCCCTAATATATCTGTAAAGTAGAAGAAATTTTTTCCACCTGTGTCCCAATGAACCATAACCACAATAAGATGGGAAACCCCTTAATTTCTGAGAGACAAATTTCGAACTTCTGCTCTTCACTATTACTGATATTACTGATGAGTGCACACAGTACAGAGCAAGCAAAAAGTGAGATGAAAACACAGGCATTTGAAGCAATGTATTAGCCTAGCCATGACCCATTCGAGTTAATTTTCAAACCATCAAACATTTAGTTCAACATTTCATTATGTATTACATTTTCTTATTACAAATTATTTCCATTAATAATGTCTCATGAATTCTTGGCTGGTTGATCATTTGATAGTTTTGAAAGAATTACTTTCCAATATACTTTAGATTCAAATGATGAGAGCACTTTCAAATATTGGAGGCTCAGACTGCAGAAGCTCTATTCATATAGCACCTATATCCGCAATGCTGTGAAACCTTACTTTTCTTAAACAATAATTTTAACCTCTGCAACTTTTTACTGATGCTCAATAAAAAAAAGGAATCCAGAATATGATTTGATGCTTCTAAAATAGCTCCCTCTTATTTCTGATTGCATCTCCAAACCTCTTGTTTAACAAAATAAAACTTGATGGACACAGTTATGTGCAAGCACAATCCAAGTTTTAACAAAACATAGATCAATAAATCCCTCTAGATATCTTGAAAATGTCGGACACAATGTCTCAAACTACTCTGAAGATATTAATTGCAAGACCCAACATTATATCTTTAGGTCACAAAAAGAACTAGGGTAGGGCATTAATTCAGATGACAAAATTTCCCTTACCTTTACAAAGTGATATTTTACAGCCTTCAGAACTTTTGAAATGTCAAAACCAGCAATCTTGTTAACCAATCTGCAAAAAAGTAACAATCAATTAACCAAAATGTATAAAAATTAGGAACATTTTCCCCAGACAGTCAATGACACCTAAACAATACTTAAGACTGTTCTGAAGATAAAGCTATCAAACTAACTAACAAGTTAAAAAACATTTACATTTGATTACTGGTTATTCTCAAGCTCTCTTGCCACATGAAATTCAATCTCAGAGTAATCAGGAGGGACCATTTAGCACAGACTGCAGGAACATAGAATCCATGCATAGAAACAAGCATGTTTGATCACATACAGGAAGATCTATTGCAAATAAAAACATTCTCATACTGAAGGAAAAAAAGACATAACTGGAGGTATGAAAATTGAAAAATTACTAAGTGGGCAAGTGAAGATAAAAGTTCCTTCTGTATGGTATATCCGGTAAATAATATTTACTTTGAATCAAGGTACTACACAGAGCATCTTATTTATTGTACAGGCTTCATTTGAAATCACCAGGAAGGGCCTGTTCCTGGGTTGTGAGAACTAGTTTTCAGAAGGTTACCAGGCTTAGAAAATAGGCATGGGAAAAGATGTACTATGCATTTGTATACAAATCCAATGCAGTCCACAGAAATTAGGGCCACACTATGAAATTATGATAAATTTATTTGAAACTACTTTTTAAAATAGGCTATCTACTAGTGTAATGTCATTCAGATTTTCCACAGTAACAAGAAAACTTGTATTTGCACATTACATCTTGTCAAATTAAATAAATAGACCTTAACCAATGGCTTCATAGCGTACTGGTAGCGTGATGGCCTTGTAATCAAAAGGACACTGGTTCTAATCTTGGCTCAGGCAAGGTTTTTTTATGTAACCAAGGAGCATTTCCATTGGAAAATGAAGTTTAAACCACACATTCCTTGTCTTTCTCACCATGCCAGTAGTTGTAAGGCATTGAAAACCCAACAGTAAAACGTGTTGGAATTAATAATGATTCTTCTAATGCAAGGTGTAATTACAGCAATCAAGGAGAAGCCCAGGGGCTCACATTTTCCTGCCTAATTAATGAGGGGGAAAGATTATTTGCTCATTTGGAAACAAGAAAGATTACAATTAAAAGAGGCCCTCTGAGCTGAACCTGCCCATGGGTAATTTATTTTAAAATGATAGAAATATTTTCAATTTTTTACCTATTTTGTTCTTCCACTAGCAACTCTACAGAAGCTATTACAGCTAGCATGTTGCTAGTTGCATCATTTTAAAGCTAAATGCTTCTCAAGTATCCAACTGTTTTGTGTAAAAATACATAAAGGGAAAATATCCTTGACCCAAAAAAACACAAGCATAAGTTAAAAATGACTAATTTAATGCAAATTTCAGCCAGTTATGCTCTCAAACTATTCCAGCTATAACATTTGTTGGTATTAAATTGAAGTTGAATGCTGTGCAACTATCCCATTAATTTTTGTAATGATATTGTACACATATCCATGTTTACCATTAGTTTGAAATTAATTATTTAACATCTCTGGAAAATTAAGAACTAGTGTCTTTCAGTAATGCTTGAACAATATTATTTTGTCATATGAGAATGTATCAGAATACCTTGTAATTCTCAGAATTTGTTGGGCAGGTACCCAAGATATTTCAATTCAATTTTTACATAGAAAAAAGTATTATAATGCCATCAAATGATGAGTTACCAAATATCAATTTTTGAAAAATTAACATGTGAAAAATAAAAAATAACTTGTTGCTTTGAAATGCTTGATGCATTGCTTTGGCCTCCCTTACCCCCAAGATACACTTATATGGAAGTGTGGACATCAACAAAATCCAGGAACCGGTGCACTGACATGATCAGCTCTTAGGATCTCTAATGTTTATAATTTCTAGGGATCAATGGGCTAATTTATTAGAAATCTTACTATTAAGAGAACATATTGGGCTCAAATTACACTGATCCAATGACACCAAAATAAAACTGTACATTATGTAGAACATCCTGAGCAACATGCAGACTTAAAGTATGAGTTCATATTTACTTCAAGTTGGCATCATGTACAAAGCATTCAAGTGAAAATTTTGTGAATTTATTCTGTCCCATATATGCTACTGATAACTGTCATAATTACTGGCTCCTTCCAAATTTAGTGATATTGATAATTACGTAATATTTCCGCTTGGATGTAAACATTGGTAAATATCTCACAATCAAGGATGTAATTGCGGCAGGTAAACCTTTTTTTTCGTTTTTGTACATGCTTATGATAACTCTCATAAATGCTGGCTCTTTTCAAAT
>VOMN01007108.1:0-11133 GCA_014899125.1 Orchestia grillus | reverse complement strand
TAAAGGTCCTCCCGATAATACGTAAGCACCCAAAAATGTGCATAATTACATGGAGAAATAAATATGAGAACTGAGAAAATTATGTTCAACAATATTCAGGAGATGAAATTCTTCACAGAGAAATATCAAGTTGAGTTATGAAACGTAATGCCAACATGAAAAAAAAAACAATTGAACGGCACCTTATCGCGCTATGGTTGTTTAACCCATAAATGTCTGTCCCTTCAAGACCTGTCTCACCCTTCCAAAAACACCGCAAGTTTATTTAAAACCATAAATATGGTGGTACCTGTACTTCTCTCCTTTTGTTCATTCTGAACAGGATTTGACGTTCACGAGTCCAGGACTAGAGCCCCTCACAGGACAGTCAGTTTCAGACATGTTCATTGCACTCTGCGAACGAGAAATACCTCACCAATGTTCAACACACGTTTAATTCAAGAAGTATAGAAACACGAAACAAAACTTGACTTACCTGGCTGAAGCCAAAAGCTTCTCGATGGCCTCCTGTGGCAAACGCAGCGCTTGACATTTTCTTGTTCATTTCTACTCGCATACTGGAATTGCTTCGACACGTCATTTCACTACCTACGACAGACGGCACCCTACGCCAAGAGTAGCTCAGAAATCCTACCGCTCTGAACAGCAATCAACTCCCCAGTGCACGGTGGGAGACCGTCCTCTTTTGACATGCGCACTTGCGATGGGGGCTTGATTAATATAAGATAAAACTCCTAACTTCTATTGCATGAAAATAATGTCATCACGGGGCCCCTAAACTCTTTGGTGTCCGACAATTTATTAAGCAACGAATTAAAGAACCCTACACACGCGCTTTTATCGCATGGATTATTATGGTCATACCCCCAAAAAAACATAACGAAACCAAAATCCCGCCCTTAAATTACATGGCCATGCCTAAGAAGTGCCATGACGAGGCCTTAATCCCGCCCTTAAATCACATGGCCCTACCTCAAAAGTGCCATGACGAGGCCTTAATCCCGTCCTTAAATTACATGGCCATACTTCAAAAGTGCCACGACAGGGCCTTAATCCCGCCCTTAAATTACATAGCCATACTTCAAAAGTGCCTTGACGAGGCCACAATCCCGCCCTTGAATTACATGGCCATACCTCATTAGGGGCTCGAGAGCAAGTCAAGAACATGACATGCCTTGCCGCCGCGGCTGCAACTCGGTGCCAGCATCTCAGATGTAACTCTTTAAGAACGTTCAGGCTCAGGCAAAGCCCTAACGAACGCCGGCACGTAGAATTTACGAGTATTAGCCAATCCTCCTTTAAAAACACGGCCTGCACTGCTACTTCATTGACGAGGATACTCGTTTCGACTCCACAAAGACAAAGGAGTTCATTGCTACCGACTACCGGGGACGATTTGCCCTCTGAGTGCTACCAAGCTTCGAGCCAAAATTAACGAACGAGAGGTGTAGAGATCGGTCGTCGGTTTCCAACATCTGGAGGCCCTAATTATGAATGCAAGAAAAAACAATGGCTTCCAACAATAGCTACCAAGAATGCCCTTGGACAAATGACTTCAACTTGGAGAGTTTCTATGTAATCAGAACAGCGCGCCTATCAGCTATTTTTATTGCCATCTAATGAGCTTATTCGCTGTCTACGGCCCCCATTTCAAGACTCTTAGGGACAAAGCTACGGACTTCCATGGAAATAAATCTAGTAGAAGTTGATACATTGGGATATAAAAGCGCCTTATCGTTGACGCAGGCTACGTCAAAAACTAGGAAGCTGCAAATAAAAAAGAGGCGGGGGCAGTCACCGCTACGTCGCGCCGTGAAACAAGTTTTTCAGGACGGCCTAGTAAAGTGCATCTCTAAATGGAATTAGGTGTTTTAGGGGAGCTCGAGAGCCCGATGCACGCCAGAGAGCCTGTGCCACTACTGACATTTCTGAAAGAAACGTTAACTTTCGAACTAATCGCATCGACAACACGGTTCTTGGGCATTAAACTCCAACTAACCTCCTACGGCAGGCTCCCAAGCATGAGATAATTCTACTAGGCGCGTGGAGTTGACGAAATCTTCCAAATAAGGAGCAAATTACGAAGAAACCCCTCCAAATTCCCATCAATGGCCTCCACAAATTTAAGCAAAGTTCTTGTCCCAAAGAGGGTGATTAAAACACAGGGCATGGAGTTAGAAATGTCTTAATTGATAAAAACAACACTAGACATCAAATCCAAAATAAGACAAAGGGACGCACCCAAGACATTCAAATGCGACGAAAAGTTTCACAGAGATGCCACGTCAAAGCTAAAAAAAAAATGTCAGAATACATGGAAAAGCACAGGGCAAGTTCGGGCTATTAAAAAACCGCATCTACAGCTGTTTTGACAATATCATAAATACGAGAAAATTCAAGATAAGGTAAATAAATATTATCCATATTTTACACTCAAGAGAGACATAGGCTAAACAAAGGAGCTAATCACGTGAGAAATCTATTTTTCATCTTTGATTTAAGAAACAATTAGTAGTAGAGCAGCAGTCCTAGGACAGGCCAGCTCAACAACCACAGGTTACATGTGAATGACAACACAATGTCAAGGAGCAATTACAATAATTTAAACGTCCCACCAAAACCGAACACTGTGAAAGACTTAACTGCAAATCCAAAGAATGTACTGTAAAAAAGGAGTCCACCTTCATTAATTCAAGGCATTGACTGAACGTCTAAACTGAAACTTCAGCGAAGGCCTCATCAGACCGACGCGCTGCTGCAGTTGAAGAGCTCGCATCAGCGATCATGGAAAGGATTCGATTCTGTTGTTGAAATTCAGGTCTGGATATTCATTGTCAACGATGAAACAATAAGTTCAATCTTTTTTAAGTTCACTTTTAGAGGATAGTAGTAGTAATGGAAGGACGGATTGCAACGCCTCGGTGACTCGTAGTAAATGGCACCGCCAGATAAGGTATCATGCATTTAGTATGTGCTGTAGAAACCATGGAAAGTACGCACAAGGTTCGTTCCCACACAGAACCCCTTGCGCACAGAAACAGCCAGTTAAGAATGAAGAGAAAGTAAAGATCATGAAGCGATAGCGAATAAAGTGAGAAAATTGAAGTAAAGTGGACACGAAAGATAAAAATCCCGAGAGCCTACCTAAAGCTGCGGTAACCTGACAGTGCCCCCCTGAGGACGCCAGTCCCAATGGCACACGATAGACAAACCTAACCTCAGCGCTAATAAGAAAAGGTTCAATTGTGATGCTGAAATTCAGGTCTGGATGTTCAATTCGTACAATGAAGTAACAAGTTTACTTCTTTCAAGTTCGGATGCATACAGCACACTATAAAATGATGAGCTCATTTTTTCACTACTTCAACAATATATTCGTTTAATTTCCCCTTGAAACTAATGAGCGACGTCGATGAGATCACTTTCCGAAACTCAAATATATTCCTTCAATTACGCTTAAAAAATATCGTACGACCAAAATATATACTTCAATTACTAGTAAGTTTATGAACACCTCTGTATGCAGGCAAAGCTAGCCTCGAATATTTTCAAAAATACGGTGACACTAACACATGATAAAACATGATTGATCAAAGATACTCTACTTTTCGGGGTCAAAACAAAGGCACTAGAATTACTAGAATTATTTGAATTACGAGAGTTACTTACCTTCACAAGGCCACATCAGCACCACGATGCAAGCTTAAACTGACAGGTTTTCGATCATACGGTGTCCCCCAACACCTGACAGAGGGTGATTGATCAAAGATGCTCTACTTTTTGAGGCGGAGACACAGGCACTAAAATTATTAGAATTATTCGGATTGCTGGAGTTACTTACCTTCACAAGGACTCATCAGCACCACGCAACACCTCCCTCTCGGCGCCAGGACTCTTCCACTTCACACTCGCATCCCAATCTGCAAGGAAACAGAATAGTGAGGCCACGGTCGAAAACAAACGGCCCTCTAATCAATGGACGAAAGGGGGGGAGAAGTGTTCTCATGACGCTGGACCTGCAGGCAACAGCACACGGTGTTTTGGAAAATGGTAAGCACTTAGTCACCCAAAAGAAGGATCAAACTGTAATTTT
The DNA here is from genome assembly GCA_014899125.1 of Orchestia grillus. Lineage (NCBI taxonomy): Eukaryota > Metazoa > Arthropoda > Malacostraca > Amphipoda > Talitridae > Orchestia > Orchestia grillus. Next base: position 7,040 of record VOMN01007108.1, on the reverse strand, counting down.
TAGAATCGCACGCAAAGTGCGACTGGGTTGGACATTTTCAGACAGTCCAGTTGCTCTGGAGTGTCAAAATTCAAGGTATTTTTAAGACCAGTAGATATGTGATTCGAAAATACCTCTTATTTGAGGTCCGTTGCAGAGAGGGTTAACTGTATCCAATTTTATACCCAAGCCAGGTTTTTGTGGACATGTTTACAAATGTCTCGAGAGCTTCAACACGGAGTGAACTAGAATAAATTTACTGCAGTGCTTCAAGTCCATTGCATTGTTTTGGCCACTGAGCTGCTGCCACGTTCGAACCACCATGCCGACTATCCCTTTAAGCCAGAATCTCTAACAAAATGTTCAAAATCGAACGCAAAAATCTATCCTCAAATTCGCTAAGGCTGTTTTGGCCCAGTCGCAGACCAGCATAAGAATTTGATGCGATGTTTTATCCACGAGCGAACACAGCATTCACAGGAAACAGAGACTGCATGGGACACATGCAGGGCCATAATGCCTGATGGAAAAAGTCATTGGGTCTATTGATGGAATGGTACAACTTGGGCATGATAAATCACGTCCCTTCTTGAGTCTCTCTCAATGACTCCCTCCAGAACGTAACATCCTAACATGTTCCTTGATGAAGGAACATAATACTTCCTGAAGGGACCCGTTGGGACGCATGAAGTCAAGACGCATACTAGATGGGATCAAAGGGGGCACATGAAGAGTCGAGACACATACTGGNACATGAAGAGTCGAGACACATACTGGATGGGATCAAGGGGGCACATGAAGCCATGATACATCGTAAAAGAAGTCAGTGGGGTGCAAGAAAGGCTATGACATACATGCTGGAAGGTGATCATTCGGACGCATGACAAGCATAATGCATTCTGGAAGGGGTCACGGAGGGGCCATGATAAAACCAGGAAATAATATCTAGAATTCCACTATAAATGGTCAGTTTGCAGCTTGCTTTCCAGGCCTGAATAATTCATATGCTTTCCAGGCCTGAATAATCTATACGCTGCCCAGGCCTGAATAATCTATACGCTTGCCAGGCCTAAATAATCTATACGCTTTCCAGGCCTGAATAATCTATACGCTTTCCAGGCCTGAATAATCTATACGCGTTCCAGACCTGAATAATCTATACACTTTCCAGGCCTGAAAAATCTATACGCTTTCCGGACCTGAATAATCTATACGCTTTCCAGGCCTGAATATAATCTATACGCTTTCCAGGCCTGAATAATCTATACGCCTTCCAGGCCTGAATAATCTATACGCTTGCCAGGCCTGAATAATCTATACGCTTGCCAGGCCTGAATAATCTATACACTTTCCAGGCCTGAATAATCTATACGCTCTCCAGGCCTGAATAATCTATACGCTTTCCAGGCCTGAATAATCTATACACTTTCCAGGCCTTAATAATCCATACGCTTGCCAGGCCTGAATAATCTATACACTTTCCAGGCCTGAATAATCCATACACTTTCCAGGCGTGAATAATCCATACGGAGCCACAACGCCGCTGACCCAGAGGGAAATCCCCGCCGTAAACATGTCGAGAAGTTAATGAAGCCACTCAGGGTCTGGCCATAACTAAGACGGATGAGTCACCACATCAGTAGGTACTCATCTCTCCGATCTTATCGGAATCGCGTGCAAGAATCGGGTCGAAATTTAGACAACAATTCCGCAGCACAGAATGCAAGACCTTACAGTTGGACGACCGATACATTAGCATTAGTGCCCAAATGAGTACTGAATATCATTCAGGACGTCGTTACTGAAAGATGTCTACACAGATCCTAATATAAAATATTGAATATTGTGTTAGATCTTGTTACAGGTACACTGTGTTATTAGCTGCTATTAGTAGCCAAATACTGGACTAGATTAGCTTAGATCATTAGTTTAAAGTTTCTTATTCTAACGAGATGGGATTCAAAGAGAGCAAAATAAGGGACCGTTTATTATGGACTTGAGTAAACGTGGAATCTATGCACAGGTGTGTTTTCCTACAGAATCCTCTCCGCATGATAGAAGCAAATTAAGGAGGGAGGGGAAAGAAAAATAAAGAATAATTACAAGTTTAAAGCTCCCTAGCCACATGAAATGTGATCCAAAGAAAGCGAAGAGAGAAGGAACCATTCAGTATGGGCTTTGTCAGGTGTGTTCCTACACCGGATTCCTTCAGTACAGAAACAACAAACTAAGAAGGAACAGGAAAAAAGACAAGAAGAGATAGCGAAGAAGAGGTGGAAATTGAAAGAAACAAAGTGGGCTCGAAAGGTAGAAGTGTCGAAGGTCTGTCTACTCGTATTACTGAAGCAACCAACAACGCCTCCCAGATAGATATCCCACTGCATAAAGACGCCTGATTATATATTATTTATATCGAGCCTAACTCTACGGATAAATGGCACCCTCGTTCGGTCGTTGGGTTGTGCGGTGCATTTTGGTACTGTAGGTAAAATGTAAATCTTCGTGCTGAAGTAAAGTCGTGATTGTGTAAATCATGAGTCAGTTAAAAGCCAATCGACTCTCAGTAGACTGTAATTGTACAAGTATTCCTGGATTAGTTAGAAATTAATTAACTCTCACTAGATTCTAAGTTAGCCCTTAAACTGCGTAGGAGTAACATCCAGAGCTTGAAAGCATCTAGGCACTAAACTATTATTTAGAACATGAATGCTTATAAAATACTCTTAGTACAAAATACTCTTTTGAAGGAATCCCAATTCCTTGAAAACCCTAACTGTTCCTTTTAAGCACTTAGGAATAATCATTCCTTCAAAAAAAAGTATTTAGTACAATCAATGACGAGAGCAGCATTGCTGTGTTAGCTGTAGGCCAAGTGCGGCATGTGACCGCGCCCACTTCATTGGCGGGTTGCCCCGTTTCCAGAATTAGAACTTCGACTCAGAGTCCGAGTTTGAAAAAAAAATGTTAATTTGAGAGTCCAGGTACATTTTAGTGCCATAACGTCGTTTACTTTCGATCTACAACATCAAACATAAACGATTCAAAGTAAAGTACTATTTTTTGTACGTATTCATTCATTTTCACATTCTTTTATTTTTTATATATTGTTCATTAAAGACCAAGGACATATGTTTGTTAACAAATAGAAATATGGCTAACAAGCATGTCCTTATTCTTCAACAAACAATGTGTAAAAGAAAATCTGCTTCTTGCCTACACAAATATATTCTTTTTTTTTGTACACTGCTTGCCCGCTGCCTTCCCTCGGTGGGAAAACCCGAAAAATATTTCTCCGAAAAGACCACACATAGATAAAATTATTCATTAGAATAAGGGACGCCCAGGATCCATATTGTAGGTTAAAGATTTGTTAACATCCACTGGGTTTTTTATTAATTACCCAAGCACGCTGTTTAAGCGTGCAAATGCTAGGGTAATTAATAAAAAACCCAGTGGATGTTACCAAATCTTCAACCTACAATAGATAAAACTCTACAATTCTACTCAGTTGGAAAACATCTTATTTTCGAGAATCGCGGTGCTAGTTACATCAAGAAGCACGCCTGCTTCTTAGCCCATCACTACCGGTAAATATAATCGGCGGGAGCGGAGGCGAGCTCCAAACTTACGGCATGAAGGTGTCATTGCGCGAGTAAAAATGGCCCGCGAACGACATAACTAAACAAGAAGACCGCAGTGAGGCCACGGGAAAAAGCACGAGACTGCCGACTGGGAACCACAACCGGACATCCACGGAAGTTGAGCGGACCACCAGAACTGACCGATGTGTCCTGCTCAGGTGTAACATCTCCCACTCACACCGCTGCAGCGACCTCTGGGGCGCCATTTCTAATGCATGTTGTTCTCAACCGGCAAGCAGACCTCAGGTGGTATCACGGATACGGGCCTCAAGGGAACACGCCGTTGTTCACTTATAAAATGCACGAGATGCGCTCACGTCCGTTACCCCTCAGGGTGCGTGCTGCTGAGGAAGTGACGTCACCCCTTGTGATCCCCAGTGTCCATGGTTGAGGACAGTGGAAACCGATAAGCAATTATCTTTTATTCATTTATAATTGGAACTATGCACATATTCGTTCATTTATTTAGGGACACTATTATACAGGGTGTCATAGAAGTAACTAACCCTTGCGTTGATGAGTAAATAGGATACCAAATTGTGTGGCGTCCCATTAAAATGTGGTATCGAAATTAAAAGGGTCGGTTATTTTTGCGTCTTACGATTCGGTATCCTATCTACTCATCAACGCAAGGCTCAGTTACTTCTGCGACACCCTGTCCCTGTATTAGTATGTTTAATAATTGTGGCATTAGTTATTTTGACGCAGCAGCACGTTTTTCAAGTTTATTCACAAGGCAATCTTCAAAATTTCGAAATTAAAAACTTGAGTTTCTCATTTGTCGACCAAAACGACAATGCGGTCCCCTTCCATAAGGCTTAATTGATTATTAGTTAGTTTAAAGCTCCCTGTTCGCATAAAACACGATCCAAAGAGGGCAAAAAGAAGGGAGAAGTAGTAAGGGGGCAAAGAGATGAAAGGAGAAGTAAAGTAACAGAGAGAAGAAGAGAGAAGAAGTAAAGGAGCAAAGAGATAAAAAGAGAAGTAAGGGAGCAAAGAGAAGAAGTGAGAAGAAGTAAGGGAACAAAGACAAGTAGTAGTTGTTGTTACTACTTCATTCAATATCGACTAGAAAACGCAGAATCTATGAACAGGTGTGTTCCCACAACCGATTCCTTATACATAGAAATAGCAATTCAAAAAGAAAGCGGAAGGAAAGACAAAGACGAGATGGGGAAGAACGTATGAAAATTTAAAAAAACAAAGCGGGCACGAAAGATAAAAGTCCCGAAGGCCTACCTACAGCTGGGGTAATCTAACAGTGGCCCTCTGACGTCGCCAGTCCCACAGCATATGGTAGACAAACCTAACATAACTCACCCTACTGCCAATCCTATGTCTCCCTGAGGGGTTTCATAAAGCTGATGTTAGTTTTTCACACGAAACTATACGCAACCTTATTGAATGCATACATGACGCTGTGGCTAGTTCTTCATGCCATGCTAAATCCAGCCTAATAGCATGTACACATAAGCCGGCAGCAAGTTGTTCGCACAAAGCGGAAAATGCAGTCTGGAAGGCAAAATTATTTAGCCATTATAAGTTTAAATTGGGCTGATGAGAACAGGCGAGACCTCGACAATTTCATACGCCAGGCAGCGCACCCGAACGAACACTTCCCTAAATTGCCCCATGCCGGGCTGTGGAGACGGTCTCGACGCGCCTGTCACTCCCAACGCACGCCACTACCTCATTTCGAGCCCAACACCCCGGTAGTTCATGCACGCACCCCCCATTTAATAATGCGTACCACCTGATTCTCATCGAACCGCCATGATTTTTACGATGGCGTCTACATTTTCGGCACCGCGCTGCCGCTGTTCTCGCCGTACACAGCAGGAACGCATCGCGCGTGCGCATGAATGATCTGCCTGTTAACAAACGCCTTCTAATTTCAAGAGCTTTCGAGCCTTTATTATCGGTTGTTTATTGCCCGCCATGGAGGGCCTAAACAGCGCCGCGCGGGGCCAAGATTACCGCCTTCAGAAATCGCTGTCAAAAACGCCTACTTGCGGACGGGGTTCGTTCGTTTGGCGTCCGTTGTTTTCTTCTTTAGCAAATGGACTGCTAGAATTTAAGATTTAATAATCCATGCTGTCCGCATTGAATTCTCAAACGAAGTTTGATAACGTTGTATGGAGTACTCGTCGGCTCCTGAACATTACAACAACCAAACCACAATTGTCATGAGGCTGCATAAGGCTTCGTTCATTTATTTGGGGACACTATTATACAGGGTGTCATAGAAGTAACTGACCCTTGCGTTGATGAGTAAATAGGATACCAAATTGTGTGACGTCCCATTAAAATGTGGTATCGAAATTAAAAGGGTCGGTTACTTTTGCGCCATGCTCGTAACGGTTATTAACCTAGCGCTTAAAAAAGAGCTCTAGAGCTCTAGGTTAATGACAACGTACTATAGAAATGATCCTTTAGAGTATGGTCATGTGTGCTCACAAAAAGCAGACAGTATCCCTATGAGCCGGGATACATGTCTCAGATCACTAAATGGTCAACCCATCAACGCGCAGCATCCATATTGTGGCCACTCGGTAACAATACCGGATATGAACAATGGGAACAAAAGGTGATGGCGATAAAGGTTTTATTCATGTCACTCTGCCTCTTCATTCTTCCAACGAAATAACTCTTACATGAAACGTAAATTTAATATAAAATTAATTCATTTTTTTAGTTTGGATTTTCAGTATCTGATGACTGCTAACGGTACCCTTTACAAAATAGCATTTATTTCGGTGATTGGACAATATTTTTATTTTAAATTTAATTCCTAATGCAAATGTCTAATTTCTAAAAACTTTGCAGAATTTATTTAATGCCTTCTGTCTTCCAAATAGCGATTACGATTGCTCAGTAGGTAGGAAACACGTACGTTACGAAAACTCGGAATCCAAATGAACAAAATTAGAAACTGAAACAATGCATCCAGTTTGACCTCCAGATACTCAAAACTGAAGATAAAGAAACTGAAATGACAGCTTAACCTTGAGATGCTTGAGCTGAACGCAAAAAAATGAAGTTTTCTACCGAGCAAGTTATACGGAATCGAATTCCATAAAAAACGATCGAGGCACAAGGCTCGAGGCCCCTTTTCTGCCCATAGCCAAAATTTTCGCAGTTCAGCCCCTAGCAGATTCAATTAACAAAAGGTCACTTGATTAATTCTTGAAAGACGAATGGGTTATAATGAACCCATTTCGAAACTTCAAATCAATATAACCAGTTGCTTTAAAAACTGTTAATGAAAACTCATTTCAACTCGCGTTAATACTTTTCCTGGCCGGGACAAGTACATTTATTTGTACTAAACTTGGATTTCTCAACATAGCTCGAGTAGAACTCGTCACATGCTCGATTTCACACTTTGACTACGATTCTCCACACAGGTAAAATTACATG
>VOMN01007107.1:0-12046 GCA_014899125.1 Orchestia grillus | reverse complement strand
AGATGAATTTTAGACCTGTTGTCTTCGCTATTTTATTTGCTTTAAGATTGAGCAAGTTATTGACACCCAACCTAATACGTTATTATTCTGTGTTGTCAAATGTTCGTAAAAATATATGCTCTGCATTTATGGGTTATTATAAGTAATAAGGTCAAATACTTGTACATCAATTGGGTCTTGAAGTGGGATTAATTTTTGGGCATATTTAAGCTAAATATACAGTAAATGTTGCATATCGAATTCGTGTTGCTTGCGTCAGAGAGCTGCTAAATCTGACACAGCTCCCATTAAACAAGATTTTACCTCGAACTGGGTTTCATCCAAAATGTTAAGTCTTCGTACACCTTAACTTAGTGTATTACTCATCAAATAGACTTGTATTTAGAATTGTACCCTGTCCCACACTCATGTGCCAGATAGTTTTCTCCTAACCATTAGCTGAAAAATGTGTCGTTACCAAATTTGGAAGTTATTTCCATGTAAGGATTTAACTGTTATATAAGAGTTTTACATTGATTTGTCTAATATGGAGGAAGATTTTTAAATGGCTTTCAATTAGTTCTATTTTTACTCTACCACAGTTTTTGCACACCAAAATGAAACGTATGAGATGCGGGATTCTGGAAATTTTACATTTTACTAAGTATAATGAAATAAAATATGAACACCATAAACATTTTAAAACCAAGATTTTTTAATCAATTTTATGGGAACTATATTGATGATTAATCTACTCTCCACATGCTTAACAACAGCCAGGAGACGTCTGTCCATGGATTACGTCAANCAAGCAGTGGCCACAAATGCTTAATAGGGTTTAGGTCAGAAGTACATGCGGACAATTTCAACATACGGCTGTCTTTGAATCCAAAAATATTCTACCGTAGTCTTTTCACCTTGTGACGGGGCATGGTCATGCATCAAAATGAGAGCTTCCATTAGCTTCAGGAAGTCTACATATTGGCTGCTGCAGTCAATTTTACATCTCCATGGATTTTGAAAGAACCTAATAATTCATTGCCAACAGTTCCTGCTCATATCATAAAGCCTCCACCTCTTTGTTGACGACGAAGATGCTGTGGTCGAGAAGCCCGTTTTGGAACCCAGACTTGGCTCCACCAAAGTCTGTCGAGAGTAGCGCGCATCTCATCAGTGAAGAGGGCGTGTTTAAAATCCAATTACATGTACGTTTTTGCTCATTCAAGTCTAGAATCGATCCGTGTACTTCTTATATCGGACAAAACGTGTCTTGACATACTTCTGAACACTCGAAATCGACTCCATTTTAGTATGTGGCTTGGTCCAATATTCTCAAAGACATTCTTGTTGGATGAATGAGGGTTCCTGCGTATTTTCCGTCTCACTCTGGTCAAATCACGTCTCGCCAAAGTCCTACATTTTCTCTTGTCATTCCTTTTGGCTTTGTCTTCATGATTGCTGAGATACAGTACGGACATCACGGGAAAATGTAACCATTAGATCCCTCACACATTCACGATCAGCTAATTTAGACGCAACCTTTACCGTCTTTTGGCCAAAAAGGTAAGCACGGCCCTCAAACTATGACATTGCTCTAGTTTGGCATGACTCTAGTTTGTTTACTACTGAGACGACTGATTCAGTTACACATATGCGTTTGTCAGTGTTGCCAACATTTCTGTCAAATTTTATAGACCAAAACCGAGTAATTAAATTTTTAGACCAAAAAAGGCTCGTGCACAAAAGTTTGGCTTGGGCTGCAGTGACAGGTCTGCCACTTGCTCGGTCTTAAGACCTAAATGCTCGCGATCGCTTTTCTCTGAGTAACTATCACCTCTTATGCCTAACGTCACATTGAGAGAATTATTGCAGCCCGCAGCAGAGGGAGCGGACATGCCAGCCATCAGCACCTGGGGATGAAGGGAACCCCTCTGCATGACAGAGCCGAGAGTCCTTTGGCGGTGGTCATTAAACAAGGTGATGTTGCGCCACCTTAGGCTGTTGGATATTTTCTTTGTTTGTAAACACAAGCTATATATCGTTAAATGAGTGCATAGCAATGGATTAAAATATACACGCGCATGTTACAAAAGTTTTTCGCCAGGGAAAACTATTTTAAATAGTAGTTTTCGTGTTTATTATTTACCTCTCATCTTGTGAATAAAAAGTTAGTTAATACTCTTCCTTTTCTTGTGTAGCTTGTGGCTGTGTACTCATCATTGCATAGCTATATTCTTCTAAAATAAACTTTTTCTTGAAATGAATACACCGAGTAACATCGTCACTTATGGTAGTGGCTCATTATGTCTTTTAACAATTGATCATTGTGATGTTCCTCGTATCTTTAATTTTCTATCTTTGAGAATTAAAGACTATTTATAGCCAACGTAGTATAATTTTTTTCAGACTGCGACGTCTCGAAAAGCGATCAGGGGGTGCAGATGTACACTGACTGGGCGTTCAAGCGTTGCCTCAAGAAACTGAGCTTCATAGTCCACACTCACGGGCTCGAAGGTTAGTCCGGCACGTCTGTCGCTTTCTTTCTCTGGAATCGAATCTGGACTAAGGACTTGTACTTCATCTCTGTCTGTTTTTTTTTTAATTTTTGACTTTTCTATTTTGATACAGTAAAGGTATCGAATTGGCGTTGAGAAGTACGTTTTTAAAGCTAAGCGAACTTATGAACAATTTACCACAAGATAAATTTGATTTTAGCTCGTGTCTTTTGTGCTCGAGCTATTTCATCGCGACTTAAGTTCTTCAAAACGAATAGCTTCCCTCAGGAGGTCTAGGATAGGCCATCAGTAATAAGGTTAGGTTAGTTAGGTTCGTGTATCTTATGCTATGGGGAGTAGCATATCCCCAAGGGGACATTGTTAGGTTGCCTCAGCTTTAGCTAGGCCTTCGGGGCTTCTATCTTTCGCGACCACTTTGCCCCTTTTTTTTTTCATGCCTTCTTCACTGATGATTCTTTATCTTTTCTTCCTCTTCTTTCTTAACTTGCTGTTTCTATTCGCAGTGGATCTTGTGTAGAAAAACGCCTTGTGCATAGATTCCTTATTCTCTTGAGTCCATACTAAATGGTCCCTTCTCATTTGGTGCGAGATAGTGCGAGTTAATGAAGCGCTGCTTTCCTTAGTACTACATCAAAACGAATAATATTCTGTACACGTAATCAAGCTTTCAAGACCTGACAGCACTCAATTAATCCTCGTATTGAAATTTGGATGCGAGTTTGGCGTATGCATGACGTCTGGTAGCTCTGTGCCTTTTCTTCTATTTTCTTGATAATTTTTACACATTTTTTAAACCCTATTTATGTTCCAGTCTGTAACAAGGGGGAAATATCAAAATTTGAGGTGGCGGTAGCATCATTTTAGAGCGAGACAGTATCAACTTTTATAGAGGGAGACAGCATATTAACATTTGATAAGGAGACAGCATATCAACATTTGATAAGGAGACAGCATATCAACATTTAATAGGGCAACAGCACATCGACATTTGATAAGGAGACAGCATGTCAACATCGAGAGGGAGACAGCATGTCAACATTGAGAGGGAGACAGCATGTCAACATTGAGAGAGAGACAGCATGTCAACATTGAGAGAGAGACAGCATGTCAACATTGAGAGGGAGACAGCATGTCAACGTTGAGAGGGAGACAGCCTGTCAACATTGAGAGGGAGACAGCATGTCAACATTTAGAGGGAGACAGCATGTCAACATTTAGAGGGAGACAGCATGTCAACACTGAGAAGGAGACAGCATTTCAACGTTTCAGAGAGCGAGGCAGAAGAACTTGATATTGAGATGTTTGGTTACAGAAAGCGACGTGACGTCTCAGGAAGATGCCCAGGCCTGCATAGAGCTCATGTTCAGCACCGGCGCGTTGTTGCAGCACTCCCTTTACTCAGCCAAGGACCGTTGTTCAGACCATCAAGGTCGCAAAACCATAGCCTCCATGCTGGAAGTGAGTCGTTCATTAATAAATTTCTCTAAATTAATTCAACTAAATGTCAACTATGACCTGGGTTGATTAAATGGTGGGAACTCGTAAATATCCTTAGTATGGTGCTCCGATTTTTCTGTTAGTTATAACTGAAATTGATTTAGCGAATCTTGTTACTTTGCGCGCTCCATCTGGGAATTACATTTGTTCATTTTTACATTGTTTTTAATTAATTGCACTGGAATTAAAAATATATTTCCAGTTCTAAAGTTATGCTAGAAAAGTACTTCACTGCAATAACTTGACATTTTTCCTACGTCATACACTTAGCTGATGCTTCGCTTCCTGCTATCTGATGTATACCATGAAGAAATTACAGACGTTTTGAACGAGTTTCGTTTTACCTCATTGAACAAAGTTTTCGAAAAGAGCGCGCTCATTCGAGCGACTTCTTAGCATATCATTGGGTAACTTACCTTCGTGAGCAGCTTATTAGTTTTATTATTTAGTCATCTTTTTAGACCGCTCTACACGTCTGTTCTTTTATCGCTCGTGTGAATCATTTTCTCGTGTTTTTCAGAACGTGGACAAAATGCAGACATACGTGAAGTCGATCTTCAGCGAACACTGGAACGCTGCTAACGCTCCCGGTGACTGCCTTGGAGAAACTTTGGCCCTCTGGAACCTAAAGTCAATGGGTTTGGAAATTGCTCGCCGGCAAACTTAAGCAGCGATCTTTGTACATCACTTACTGGAGAGAAGGCTTTTCATTGATGTTCACACCGAAGCGTTGCCAGTACCGGCTAATTCTAAACATCAGTTATAGCATCGATCATCAGCACCTGGTTTATGCGAGTACATTAACTTGCATCAGCACGATGATGCGAGTAGCCAATTAGGTTTTGAGATATCAGTGCAGGTCATTTAGTCGAGAATAATTGTGTGTTCTTCTACGTATACCTAGTACATTAATATACATATTCGATTTTCTAAGCAAATCGGACGATTGTGTTGCCAATGAATTTGTTCCTGTATAATTAACGCAAATATTAATACAGTTTATTAGAAATTATACGCAAAGTTTTTAAAAAGGTACTATAGGGAGAACGCAAGAGCTAATTGTAGATAAATTTATCGTGATGATGAATGAAAGCTTGTTACTTGCGGCAAACTCCCTCGAGCGAAGCGAGCAAAATCGGAGAAAAATAGAAATCGGGACTCACATACAGATTTCGATAAAAATCAAGACCCGGAGGGGGAGACAAGTAAAAGAGGTACCAGGAAGATCCGTTCAGCTGCGGCAGCATTTCCGTACTTGGAGGTGTGGCAACGCCCTGAAATTTGGCACGCCCCTAAAACAGACAATGCTAAGAACTAAACTCGAATTGCCAGACTGCCAGGGAGTCCCCTTCAGCTGCAATGGGGAGGGTGTGCAAATGTACGAAATTTTCTAATGGTCAAAACTCGTGTTAGGGCGGTCCTAGAGCGTCGCTTATGTCGCCCAAATCTAAAGAATTTGACGGACTCCAAAATACATTTTATAACATGGGGTCTGAACCTCAGCAAAAAAGTTATTCGCCTTTTTCTCGAAAATTTTACACTAAAGCGCTGTTACTCAGTTTTGCATGAATTTTTTTTCGAAAATATCCGCGTTTGATAGGCATTATTAAGGTCCACCTTTTATTGGGCACTCGACGTTTCAGACCTTTTAGTTGGGCCAAAATGTGTTAAACATCAAAAAATGTACTTTTCCGCAATATTACCCCCGAGAAGGTTGTTCGTCCATCGTAGCGCTTTCGGCGATAGAGCAACCCACATAGAGAATTAAATTACGGACCCAAAGTATCAGCCAACAAATTCGCTCGAATAGTTTCCGAGTTATACGTGAAAAAGAAAACCTTTGTGAAAATGCCGCCATTTTTTCATCTTCAACGTGTTTCACTGTTCCCACAGAAATTTTAATGGTGAAAAAATGTTCCTCGTACTAGATTCACCCTGTAACCGTGAGCTTTTCTCGAATTTCTCAAAAATTGTTTTCGAAAATTCAAATGTTGCTCGTCTTGCCCAACTTGTACTCCGGTACAGGGGTAGATGACAGTCCTAAAGGGCTGATTTTGAGCCCCGAAATGGATTGTTGTATAAAACTTGGAGCCATCACTTTTAAACTATCCATGAGTTAGTAAAGTTTCACGTCGTGCCCTAAAAGAGTAATTAAAGCCTCAAAATGGCCCCTCGGAGACGCCTGAGGGTGTGGCCAGCTAATGAAAATGTTGAGGTTGCTTCGTTTTCGAACTTATTCCTAGGGATAATTATTACATTAGAAACTCGAAATTGAAACAAAAACTCAAGATATGTGTGCATTGCTCATTGAAAGAAAGAACGTCGCCAAGCGTTTACAGACAATTATTGAGAGCGACAAAGTGGGTGCTCCCATGTTTCGACTTGGTCTCGTTTGTGCAGCCCACATGAAATAGTCGAAAAAAGTTTACTTTAAGCCCCGAAGAGAATTGTTGAAAAAAACTTGCAGCCATCACCTGAGCACTAATCGAAAGATCAATCCATGAACTACTAGTTATTAAACTTCCAAGTTAGATAAGAAAGAAATTGACGATTAAACATGCGTATGTAGCTGATTTCTACTTATACGAAAGAAAAGACCATTTGCAGGTCTCGTGGAAACGGTTCTAAAAAACATGGAGCTTCAACTCCTACATCAATTTAATTAAAACAATTCAATGGAATACTCGCAAGTTGTCAATCAAACTTTCATGTCATGCCATTGAAGAATAATGGAGGCTCAAATGTGTACTTTCGGAGAGAAAACGATGGAAAAGACTCATTGACGGGTCATCTGGTATTTTCGTATCTCTATTTTTAGGGAAATCGACTAGGAAAACGTTGAAAATTTACGAATGGTAACATCAGACAAATGATAATTGCTATTTGAAAGAACACCTAGCGAGTACAAGAAATGGAGAGTACTAAAGTGAGCACTTGGATCGTTTTGGACTTGGTCGCATTTTGCCCTGACATGTATTGAACATGAAAAAAAGACTACTTTCAAGCATCGAATGATTAGCTATAGAGAACTTGGAGCATTGAACGTTACACCAATGTGAACAGAAGTAAATGAACTGCCTACAAGTCTGCAATCACACTTTTATGTCATAACATTCAAGAGTTGAGGACTAGCAAATACGTACTTTAGGAGAAAAAGACCCAACGTGAGAGATTCATCTACGTGTTCATGGGGCCTTTTTGTCTTTTTCTGAGCTATTTAGTCTAGTAGAACATAGAAAATTTTAAAACGGTTACTCATGATACATGTGTATTGCTCACTGACAAAAAAGGGTGCAGCAAAGCGATTACAAAACATATCTGTGAGCACTTTGAACGTTTCGACTGTTGGAGACGACGGCTTATATTGATCACTTTTCGATGCTTCTAAGCAAGGCTTTAACAAATTGGCAAGTCCAAGCGATGGTGGGCTATTGAGGCCTAGAAAGTGCTTTCTGATGGTTAAAGTAGCAACCAAGGGTGTGATTTGGACTATGAATTTTGTCGTGTTTGTGGAAACTTATTTCAATGAAAATTAAAGACTGCTTATAGCGAAAATTGTGGCGCTCGGCACCACTATTTGGGCTGTTTTCGTAATAACGACGAAAACTTTTCAAGCCAAGTCGTATTCAGGAGGCAAAAACATCCTGTGTTGCTACGCTTCAATCAATTCAATAAATGATCCTTAAAGGTCTGGTGCTGCCTACCTCTAACCCTCTGTGGCCGCGGGCTCGGACCGAACTAGTCCGAGCTACGACCTCCCGCATGCCGCATTATCCATCATCCAGTCCGACTTGGCCGCTACGTCTTGCTACAACGGAGAGCAATTCTGAGATAAGCATAAACCCTTTACAGCAACTGCTTTTGGGACGCTAAATCTAGTACACTGAGGCTACCCATCCACCATTACTAATTATCAATAGACATGTCATCCTTTCAGTAAAAACAGACACGAGGACTTTATTATCCATTACCCATCGCTCACCTCATTTATTACCCATTGCGCATCTTTCATCCATTACCAATTGCACACCCATTACCCATTGCACTCATTATCCATTACCCATGGCATACCTCTCATCCATTGTCTATTGCACATAGATTGGCGATCAAAGTAACAATTGAGGACTCTCCACAATATATACTAGGTCTCGACGAGCGAGCTAAGAGCGTAGCAGCCATGACAGCACACGCTGGCGAACTGACGTACCTTAGCCCCGCGGCTGCCAAGCCACACCACGATCTCAGCCATCCTTCAGGGCCGTCCCCCTTGCCAGTCGTCCACTCTTCTGGGTCTACTCCATCTTCCGCTCGATCATCACAGCTGGATCCGGACACGATTCATATTCTCACGGAACCTCGCAAGTCTTAACAGATGGGCGGAACTGAAACGTGCGATGCAGCCTCCTGGGTCGGCGTCCAGAGGGCACTCCCGGTTTGAACTCGCGATGTTGAGTTTACGTTGCGTTCAAGTGGCTGTCAGCAAAGCCAGAACAGCAGAAAAGGGGCGACAGATCCCTACAGCACCTCGCCGAGCCACCCGCGCGGCAAGCTATCCCAGCTAGGTACAAATTGGGAGACCCCTAACTATTTCTTTCACAATCTAGTCAGGACGTGCCTAATGATTAGCATATAAGCTATTTAATGCCTTACATTGTTTGATATAGAGATTCCCTTTTCGTATTCCTTAGTGCCATGTCTTCAACTGAATAGCGTAGGATTTTGAAACATTATTCATGAATATCTTTTACGGGCTCTCTGTTCGTAGCTGTGCTTTGTAAATAACTTTGTGATTGTATAAATGGTATTCCGTTTGAGTCAGCTGCTCCAACCCAACGTATCTGAATGTCGCAAATATTTCACTTTATTCGTCAATTTTCATTACTGGCTGTATTCTTGATTCATTTGCTGTTTTATCCACCGTGTCTAAAGCAAAAGTTTGCGAGGGACCAAAATAAAATCAAAATACGTCAGCATTTGTAATGTGTCTATATTTGACTCAATAACAGCTACGTACAAAATACTCTTATTCCAACTCTAAAGTGTGTACGCGCAAAAGTTTTAACAGGGAATTTCTTAACACGGAACGAGACATACCGTCAACTACAGAATACCGTACGAGCACAATTTCACACCGGCATTTTCCTTCGCAGTTTGGGCGAGAGCGAAAATACTGCAGAAACGGCCACACTCGTTCTCTTAGTATAAGGACATTATCTTCCAATATCGGTGAGTAAATCGTTCAGCAATAGCGTGCGTTTCATTGAAACCTTTCCCTAACTTTCTTTTCATGTGACAGGATTATGGCTCGTCGCACGTACGTGGCCTCTTAACTACACTTCTTTCGACCCTTACTTGTACGGGCACAGAACTTCCTACGCTGCGAAACAATGAATTTCATTTCTTCAAACCAAGTTGTCAGAATGAGCAACAAATTTACAAATAAAAGCTTACCCGAGCCATTATCTAAGACTAAAGCAGGGACTTCGAAATGATCTTTATTGCCTTTCAGAATAGGCTGCGGGACGCCACTCAGAACTGCAGAAGAGGTATGAGGCGCGCACCTGTTATCTTCCACCAGGGGGCCTAGCTGTGCACTCCCAATTGAAAGACTAAGCAGCACATTCGGTGGGTGAAGTTTATTTTAAATTGAGTCTCAGTCGAGGTCAACAATCAGTAAAACATGCACGAGGCTCAACCACATGTCAACTAATACGTGTCTGGAAACCTTGGATATGTTCTTCTGACGAGTAATTAAAACTGAACTCAAATCTTGATTATAGCTGAAATTATAGTTTTAGAAGCGTAGTTGTAGATTTCGAGTCAACGAACTGAATGTTATTTAATAAAAGGACCGTATGTTACTTAGACATATTAAAGCTTTCATCTCACGAAACAAAAATATCGGGGTAACACAATTTGTACTTGAACGTCCCAGGCGCAGTTATTACGTATGTACAACCTAATTTCTACAACGAAAGTCTGCCGGAGACAGATCATCATACAATCTCGTAGCGAGAAATAACTTTAAGGCAATTATCAAGCTTGACCAAAATTAGAACTTTAAAAATAGTATCAGTAGAGTAGGTATGTACGCGAAAAAATAGATTGATACATCATGGGTATACTTATCGTATGGGAATTTCAGCAGTGGGAGCGCATTCACACAATAAATATGGAAATCGAAAATTTCGGGTTGAATGAGATATGGGCCTGACCAGGAATATACAAGTCATTTCAATCCTAATCGAAGAATCATAATCATAATTAAGCTAATGTACATACAGTAAGGTTTAAGCTAATAAATGAACAGAAGATGCATCACAAAGTGATGTAGCTTTGCCTTTTCAGGCCCATGAAAAACAGCTTGGAAGACAAGGAACGCTCCTCCAGCTGGCGTTCGCTTCAATGCATAGGGTTTAACTATTCCCTTGTGAGAGAAAGAAATCTGTCAAACAGTAAACACTAGATAATTGCACCAAAACCTATAGTAATAAGTTTAGAGAGGGACTCTCGTGTTGACTGCCGTCGCGCATGGTCGATTGAAGCGTCGCTCCCGGGTCGAAGTGTACAAACCCAGTGTTAGAAAGTGTGCTGGTGTATGCATTGCTTGTGAAAGGAAAAGGTTCTAGGTTTCCACTAGGAAAGTGAAAGATAACACCTAGTGCAAAAGTGTTCACCAAACGTGGAAGTGTATACATTAAAAAACGCGGATGAAAACTCTGACAACTCAATTTGCTGAATAACCTGAAGACACATAACAAGTGTATATTTTTGGGTATAAACGTAAACGTAAACCAATACGTAAAAATGTATGCGCTTGATGAATAAGCCATGGGAAATACATCCTGCGGCATTAGCACAAAAATCATACATGCCTCCTGCCTATGCTATGCTAAATGTCACGCTCATATACATCTAATCTGTGCGAAGTTACTGACACACAGTCTAGTAAGATTTTGCATTAGCAGAGCCACGTATACATGTGAGCTGTGCATTAAAGCACATCAAAACTGTCGGAATGAAGTACACAACAAAGCCTTGTGTATTGTCGAGAGCGAGCGAGGCATAGACCAGGGTTCCCCCGCTGTGTCTTTAGGACTTCCTTCCGGTGTAGAAGGCGAGGTGGGTAGACCCTCACATTCTCAGGCTGAAACCCCCCTTCCCCCTACATCCTGCCCCACATCTCACGAGCCTCCTTCCACTGCCCCACTCCCTCTCTCTACCCCCCCTCCTCCTTCCACACCTGCTCATCCATCCTCCGAGTAGGAAAGGGAGACTGAAAATGATGAAAATAGTATAGACCAGACAGTTGAATTGAAGCAGGAAAGACCCAGCCCAGCACGCGGCGAAAACAAGAAAAATAAAGTTTGCACATTCTTCTAGACCAAATCTTGCAAACATGGGAACACATGTGAAAACTGCGCTGCTACACGCACCTAGAGCTATGCCAAAAATTTATCAAATTCGGCTACAAACTGAAATAAGGTTGCAACAGGAGCAAAAGGTGTGAATTCTTCCACCCCAACCTTGTGCTGGAGGGCAGCGGATGACATTAACTGTAGGAAGAAGTGTAGATTCCTCCACCCCGCAGGGATTATGACAACCGAGGTACCCGGAAACGGTACAGGCAACACAAAGAATACAAAAAAATTTGGCACACTAACGCGTCCAACGCGCCTGCCCCAAACTAGTCATCTCTGGCTGAAGCCTCCAAGGCACCGACATGCCGGAATGTCGAGTCAACCGTGAGCACTGACACGGAAAAGAACTCAACATTTGCTGGTACAGGTGCACTGCCTGAGAGACCGGCATATTTTTAGATATGTGGAAACACATATCAATAATACAGGAGCAGATGCTTCCTCCCCTGAGAGACAGGAGAGGAATAACTACGATGCCGAAGGCCCAGGTCTACACCTGTCGGATAAACTGTTAAACAAAACTATATATAGTAACATATTGAGCTGCAACATCGAAGGCTTGAGTTCGTATCGCAAAAAAAACTAAGTGAACATGTTACGAGAAAAAGCGCTTCTTGAAAATGCAGAAATTGT